>JBAKBP010002682.1:83478-170206 GCA_037953745.1 Lithodes maja | reverse complement strand
GTGAGTGCTGAAACTCCTTTAGGACCTCAAGGGAAGGGTATGCATTTAAATAGAGAGAAGAATGAAATGAGAGTAATGTCGTCAGAGAGAAAGAGTGCAACCGTGAGAAATTGGGAGAGAGGGCAAGGGATGTTAGAATCTCAAAGGTTCTAGGCAACCTGGTCATAGAGCACACAGCAAGCCTCCAGGCAATGTGCTGTACGACAACATGGGCAGCCCAGGCAGGCGGCAATGTACTACCAACCCTGTCGCACCTAGCTATAAGCGCAGGGCTGCCAACCGGTCCATACGTCTGGCAACCACCCCCCCGGCAGCGTGGCGCACCGCTACCCTCTCGCTCTGAAGTCTAACTCACTCTCTCTCTCTGAATTCCCACTGTCTTATCTATCAACTTCTCTATCGATACTACATATTAAATGGAAGGTCTCGACATGGCTTAAAACAAAACCCACCACTGGTTAGCAAATGACGAGACCTTTGCAGAGATACAAAGAACATAGTTATACGTTGTCACACTCAATATAAGCAGCCAGCATGGTACAGCGCGGTACCGTGGTGGTACAGTGGAGTACCAAGGAGTACAATCAGGTTACGTTGCCACGCACTGGGTGCGTCACAATATATATATATATATATATATAATTATATATATATACACACACACATACAGACTGGATAGATAGATGTAGTCCTTGCAAGTAATTCCGTGAGTGAGATGGCATAGTGCCCAATAAGGAATGCTAATACAATATGATGCGTAGCGTATGTTAACATCACCAAAATGATGAATACTAACTAAACAAGATGTTTACAGATTAAACGTGCCATACCATGAGGCTATTACAAGAAACACAACCATTACAACACCACTACACACTATACACACCAATGGACGGTCGGGCTTAACCCTTCCAGCCCGGGTGTCATTGTGAAAGGACACCGCGGAAATTGGGCAGCAGCCCGGGTGTCCTTTCAACAGATAGTAAGCTTTCAAGCCTATTCAGCTTGGTCTGAACGCTGTGCGTCCGACGCATGTAAACAAAGCCGATCGTTGTGTCACCGCACCTCCAAAAACAAGAAGGAGACGTCGGATCAATGTAATTGTTGTGACGTGAGACGAAATTAGTGTCTGAAAAGCTCCGATATTGTCAACATCGTGGCAAAATTCGCTCCACTGAAATCGACATCACAACTGAACCAGTTGACTTACAGAGCTCTACTCAACGCCACTCTACAGATTGAAAACCGCACTATGTTTATAGATGCGTGGGAAATTTCTAGCAGTTAAAATAAACAAAAATACGGTAGCCTAGGCCTAGACGTTTTTCGGCCAGATCGCCCTGATACGACCTCCATCCTTTGGAGGACCAGCCCGGGCCACAAGGGTTAAGCAACAATCCCTCGTGTACAGAACGAACAAGAAAATCGAATGTGTTGACTCGTCGTAAGGGAGCATTTGAGGCAAATAAATGCGCGACCACCTCCTCTCGCGGGTTTTGTCTTTTGTCTTCGATAGACTAGAAAGTTAACACATCATTACTTAGAGGATAGTTACTTATACAGTATAATAACCTACATTTCGTAAGTGAGATCATAAATTAGTTTCACCTTTATGAAGTAAAACAATATTAGTTAGTTAATTATTACCATTATTAATGTTGTGTTGGAAGTATATTGTAGTTACCTGGTTAACATGTATTGTACTAGCCCCCGTGTACCAGGTTGGGTATCTCACCAACCATAGTCACCACAGGGTAAATACTGTATATACAGATTACCGCAGCAATCAAGTGTAGCCTAGCGGATGCTCCACTATATTACCATGTTTACCAGTATAGATTATAATAACACAATTTCGCCTTTACCCTTCCCTTTCTATTTCCACTCTCATCCCCACCCACCTTTCCCGACAATATAACCTTCACCTATCAATATAAAATATATATCCCAGACCATCTATCTGCACCTTAGCAAATGTTCTGCAATAACCCTATCATTAAATAACTGACTAGATAATATATATAATTAGTCATGCTAATTTGGTGTGGTTAGTAACTCGTGTCATTCAATGGTTCACTAGTTTTTACTGAGTTGGACACATTTCTCAGTATGGTCAATCATAAGCTATGTAAAGATTGTTATACTTAGTCAACAATTTACCAATCTATGTAAAGTCTAAATTAAGATAAATGTGTAAATATAGATACGAGAGCAGTAATAAAGTATATCTCTATAGATGGATTATAAGCTACAGGAACAAAAAGGAACAACGTTGTCCTCAAGATTAGATAATTGTGTGAAGTTAGGCCAGGCGTGACCAGCCTCTTAATTTGTTCAGGGGGAGTCAGTTGTTGCTACATACATGATCAAGTTCTCAACCTAGATTAAATGAGGTTTAAACATTAATGAAACAAAGATAACGGGAGAGTAAGAAGAATGAAAAGGCTGTATAATAAGCAAGTAAAACAAAAAGAATCAGGAACGCCCTAGATCGACATGCTACAATAAAACAGAGAAAGCCTGGGGAAAGGAAGTATTAGCCTTTTTGGCTTTGATCGTCCTCCGGGTCAGAACATTGTGTGGAATGTTAGGCCAGACGTGACCAGCCATTATAATGACCAAAGCGGAGGTAGGTTCACTCGAGCGATTTGTGTAGTCTATATATCTGATCTTATAATAATTTTGTTTTTGTTTTTTAACTCACCCTGGTGGAATTATGAGGTTACTTTCGCTGTGCATTTTCAGTCATTGTGTTCTGTTTTGACAATATTCAGAGCCTAGGTTGCACTTGTCTCACAAACTGCACTCGAGATGGAATATTTTAGGTATCGTATTGTAGTGGGCTGACCCTTTGTCAGAGTGAGGGTTAGTGTCCTTTACTTCCCATAGCCACTTTTATCTTTTTCTCCCTCTGCATCTCTAATTTTTTTCATATGGCGTAGGGATGCGGCGACCCCAACGCCCGCCACTTTCTGGTGCAGATAGCCTCCTCTGTGGTGGAGGGGTGAGAAATTTCCACCACCACTTTCTCCTGCAAGACGTAGAAGTCGGCCTGGTATCCTTCTCCCCTTAAATAAATCTACCAAAAGAACGAGAGAGAGATACGGGCAGACCCAAAGAATAGGAGCTTTAAATGTGCAAGGATGTAGTACAAATGAGAAGCGAGAGGACATTGGAAGGTTATTTGAAAGAAGGAAGTATCATGTGCTTGCACTGAATGAAACTAAGATAAAAGGAGATGAAGAAGTGGATTTTGGAAACTCGATAGGTAGAAAGTCTGGAGTAGATAAGGGAGTCTGTGGGAAAGAGGGAGTGGCTATTATCTTGAAGGAGGAGTTGAGAGAATTTATATAAGAGTGGAAAGAGGTGTCATCAAGGCTAATGTGGGTGCGAATGCGGTTTAAGGGTGAAAGGTGGGTTTTTATAAGTGCTTATGGACCAGGAAGTGAAAGGAAGTTAGACGAGGTGGAGGGTTTTTGGGAGGATTTATGAGATTGTTTACAAGGGTTTGATGAAAATGAAAATGTTATAGTTTTAGGGGACCAAAATGCTAGGGTAGGAAATGAGCCTGTTGAGGGAGTCATCGGTAGTTTTGGTGTGGATTGTGTAAACGAGAGTGGAGAAAGACTGAACAATGTATGTGGAGAGTGCAAATTAAGTGTAGGTAATACATTCTTTAAAAAAAAGGCATATACACAAGTACACATGGCCTAGACTTGTGAGGGGAGAGATTGTAGAGAGGGTATTGATGGATTATGTGCTGGTGACAAGGGAAAAATTGTGTAGACTGCTGGATGTGAATGTGCTGAGAGGTGAGGCGGAGGGTATGTCGGATCAATACCTGGTGGAGGGAAAGCTATGAGTTAGGAGTTACAGGAGAATGAGAGACAAGCGTGAAGTAAGAGAGGTAATACAAGTTAGTGAGTTAGAGAAGAGTACAAAAGAGGGAGTACAAGGAAAGACTAAATGAAAAGTGGATGGAAGTGAGAGAGATGGAAGAATGAGAAGTAAAGGTTGAATGGCAACAGTTTAATTAAGGAAGGAGTGAAAGCAATAGAAAGTAGGAGGCAGAGGTATCAGGAAGGAAAGCGAGTGGTGGAATGATGCGGTGAGAAAGGCATTTGAGGAGAAGAGACAGTGTTTTGATAGGGGTTTATAGGATGGTAGTGTAGAGGAATGGGAGAGATACAAGGAGAAAAGGAGAGAGGCAAAATGGAAAATTAGAGAAGAGAAAAAAATGCAAACGAAAGGTGTGGTCGAAGGTTGAGTGAGAATTTTTAAGAACGAAAGATGTTCTGGAAGGAGGTAAATAGAGTAAGGAAAGGGGGACAACAGAGGGAAGAGTCAGTGAAAGATGCAAATGGAGAATTGCTAGTAGAAGGAGTTGAAGTGAGGAAAAAATATGCTGAGTATTTTGAACCTTTGTTAAATGCAAGAGATGGAAGAGAAGCAGTGGTGGATGGAGATAGGTTACCCAGGTCACCCAAGTGGCAGGGAATGAATGCAAGGATTGAAGAAAATGAGGTGAAAGAAGCAGTGAAACAAATGAGAGCAGGAAAAGCAGAAGGTTTGGATGGTATTGCTGTGGAGTGTATAAAGAGGGTGGAGATGTGATAATAGATTGATTGGTGAGACTTTTCAATGTGTGCTTTGCTGTGTCAATAGTACCAATAGACTGGAAGAGTGCATGTATTGTGCCGTTGTACAAGGGGAAGGGAGATCGGCAGTAGTGTTCAAGGTTTAGAGGTATTAGTTTATGGTCAGTGGTTGGAAAGCTGTATGGCAGGGTGTTGATAGAGAGGATAATAAAGTGTACGGAAGTTTCAACAGGAGAAGAACAGTGCGGTTTTAGGAGGGGAAGAGGGTGCGTGGATCAGATTTTTGCAGCAAGACAGTTATGCGAAAAGAATTTAGAGAAGCTTATGAATATATTTTGGGCTTTTATGCATTTGGAAAAAGCGTATGATCATGTGGATCGTGAAGCAATGTGGAAGATGTTCAGGATTTATGAAATTGGAGGAAATTTGTTAGCAGCAGTTAAGAGTTTTTATGAAGGGAGCAGAGCGTGTGTTAGAGTAGTAAATGGGGAGTTGAGTGCATGATTTGAGGTAAACAATTTTTGTTGTTTTTTTATGTGAATGAGGGAGACAAAAGGCATAACTGCCTGCAGCGAGTGCCTCTCCCAAATTTAAAAGCGTGACAGGGCCAAATTCAAGGGACGTTCGAGCTAAAATGCCTGGACACACAGAGTTTGAAGCAATTTAAGTCATAGGAAGAGGGAAGGACTAAATCTTGGAGAGAGTTCCGGAGCTCAGCAGTTGAATAGAAGAAAGTCTGAGAATAGCGTTTCACTCTTGGGTTGTAGAGTTGCACAGAGTAGGGGTGGGATTGTGTTGCAAGGTGGGTACTATGTACCCTATGTAGAGGAGGTGGTATACACTGGGAAAGCTCCGAGGAACACTGATTATTGTAGTAACGATAGAATAGCAAGAGAGATGCAACATTGCGGCGAAGAGAGAGAGATTGTCGAGAGTTGTTGAGTAGACGGGAGTAAATGATACAAAAGGCTTTCCTTTCTACTTTATCTAGGAGTGCGGTGTGAGAGGATCCTCCCCACACATGCGAACAATACTCAAAACAAGGATGCTCTGTGCCCCTGTACAGAGCAAGAAGCTGCGCAGGGGTAAAGAACCCCTTGAGGCGATTGAGCACACCCAGCTTCTGGGAGGCTGCCTTAGCGAGACTGGTAATATGGTCTTTTCAAGTTAGAGCAGAAGAAAAAGAGACATTGAGAGAAGATGAAGGGTTGATTTTTGTATTGTTGAAGAATAAGGGATAGTCCTCTGGAGGTTCCTGGTAGGTAGTAAAATGGATAAATTGAGTTTTAGAAGAATTAAATGCAACAAGGTTTTCTCTACCCCAATTGGAAATAGTAGCTAGAACAGAAGATAAGTATTTTATGGCTTCATTACGTTTACTTTTGAGGGACTGCTGGCTGGGGCGTTCTGGAAAACTAATTGAGTGGTGTAAGGTAGAGTCGCCTGCATATGAATGGATGGGACTGGATGTACAGTTGAGAAGATAATTTATGAAAATTAGAAAGAGAATAGGAGATGGGACAGAACCCTGAGGAACACCGGAGTTGATATGATGATTAAATGAGCGATGGCCACCCACAACCGCAGCTATGAAAGGAAATTAGAGACAAAGGTACAGATGGAGGGACAGACACCGAAGGAGGGCAGTTTGGAAATTAAAGATTTGTGCCAGACTCTATCGAAGGCCTTCATTATGTCTAGTGCATCAGAAAAAGTCTCACCAAAGTCCCGAAAGTTGGATGACCAAGAGTTAGTAAGATATGAAAGAAGATTACCAGTAGAGCGACCCTTAAGGACCCTACTGGCAATCTGAGAGCAGATTATGAGAAGAGAAATGCTTAAGAAATTTGGAAGCAAGAAGCAAGAATAATTTCAAAAACTTTAGAGATACAAGAGATGAGAGCAATTAGACGATAGTTGGAGGGTTGAGAGCGGTCACCCTTCTTTGGGACAGGTTGAATGAGAGCAAACTTCCAGCAAGAAGGAAAGACGTTAGAGGAGAGACAGAGACAAAAGAGATTGCTTAGGCAGGGGGTCAGCACAGAAGCACAGTTTTTAAGAACAACAGGAGGAACACCGTCCGGACCGTACGCCTTCTTAATATTAAGCGCAGAGAGCGTAGAAAGTAGGCCTACATCTTTAGAAGATATTAGGATATTAGGCATAATTAGGAGAGAGGGGGGTGGAGAGGAAGGAATAGCACCGGAATCATCCAAGGTAGAGTTTCTGGCAAAGGTTTGAGCAAAGAGTTCAGCTTTGTCAGAGGAAGAAGTGATGGTTGTGCCATCAGAGTGGAAAAGGGGAGGGAAAGACGAGGAGGAAAAGTTGTTGGACAGGTTTTTGGCTAGATGCCAGAAAGCTTGGGAAGAGCTAGAGTTGGATAGTTCAGTGCATTTATTATTGATGAAAGAGTGCTTGGCAAGTCGAAGAACAGATTTGGCTTGATTCCGGGCAGAAACATAGGAAGAATGAGATTCTTGAGCTTTAAGGCGTCGGTACCGTTTGAATGCTTCCTCCTTGTTGTGGACAGCAGTAGAACAAGTGTGAGTAAACCAAGATTTCTTTTGCATTAGACTGAGAGAAAGAAAATGGAATGTACGCTTCCATGCCCGAGAGGATTACCTCGGTAATGCGTTCAGCACTCTCCGAGGGTCCTCGGCCACGGAAGCAGAAGTCATTCCATGGGAAATCAAAGAAGTACTGCCGAAGAGCCTCCCAGTCGGCAGCGCTAAAGCACTACAAGCGCCGCCGGCTGGGAGGAGCGGATGGCCGTACTGAAGAGATAGGACTGGTGACGGAGATAAGTTTATGGTCAGAGAAGCCCAAAGGAGAGAAAAGATTGACAGTATAAGAGGAAGGGTTAGAAGTCAGAAATAAGTCAAGAATTTTGGGCCGATCTCCGTAGGTTTGCGACAGGGTTGTGTAATGTCACCATGGCTGTTTAATATGTTTATGGATGGTGTGGTGAGAGATGTGAAAATGAGAACTATGGGAAGAGGATTGGGTTTAGTAGGAAAGAATGGTAGAGCTTGGGAGTTGAATCAGTTGCTGTTCGCTGATGACACAGCGTTTGTGGCGGATTCTGAGGAGAAACTGCAGCGGGTAGTCAAAGAGTTTGGTGTGGTTTCGTGGGAGGAGGAAACTGGAGGTGAACGTCAATAAAAGTAAAGTAATGGTGTCTAATAGGGGTGATTATAGGGTGAATCTAGGAGTGAGGCTGGATGGGGAAATATTAGAACAAGTAGAGTCTATTAAATATCTAGGAGGAACATTAAGCAGGAGTGGAGGTATGGAAATGGAGGTAAAACAGAGAGTGTGTGAAGCAAGGAAGGTTTTCGGAGCAATCGGAAGTATATGGAAGATGAGAAATCTCAGAATGAAAGTAAAAAGTACAATATATTAAGGAATTGTTGTGCCAACAGTGATGTATGGGGCTGAGACATGGGCTCTGAAGGAAAAGGAGAGAAGAAAGCTAGATGTGATGAAGATGAGCTGTTTGAGGAGTATGTGTGGAGTTACTCATAGAGACAGATTGAGGAATGAAGAGATACGTAGGAGAGTGGGGCAGCAGGAACATTTGTCGGCCACAGTGGACAGGGGAGGTGTGGTGGAGTGGTCTTGCCACTGGCCTGGTAATCCAGGGGTCCCGGGTTCAAATCCCGATGTATCAATGGGAAGATATTATTGGGATGGAATTTGTGCTGTACCTAGTGTCAGTGCATTACCACAAGCCCACCGAAACGTCAATAAAATACCCTCATTGTTCCCTGATTAAAGAGCACTGTATGAATATTCCCATATTCAAAATATGCTATAGGGGTGCAATGCCTGGTGAGTTATCTGCTCAACAGGTGGCGTTGTGTGTGTGTGTGAGAGTCCGAGTGTAGGGGGTGAGACTGTGAAGCACTGGAACGAGGTGGCTTCAGAGATGGGGTCGTTTCGGGCCATGAGTGAGCGCCGTGCCTCATGTGAAGGCAAGATGGCGGGTGCTCGTTGTGCTCTGCGTGCTTCACATGTCTCACTCCCTAGACTGGAACAAGACCTCACGGGCTTCACTGTTCATTGTAAAGCGGTGAATGTTAAGGCTCTCAGCCTATGCCCGAGAGGAAGTTTAATTATAAAAAAAAAAAAAAAAAAAAAAAAAAAGAAGGGTGATGAGCTGGTATGGTCATGTTGAACGAATGGAAGATAAAAGGCTTACAAAGAGAATATGGGAGTCAGATACAAGGGGAGATAGTAGGGCAGGAAGACCCCCATTGAGATGGAGATACTGTGTAAGACAAGCTTTGGATGATAGAGGAATGATTATTATAGATCAGGCAAAGGAAGTGGTAATAAACAGGAATGAGTTGAGAATGCTTGTGCATAGATGAATGTATAAACACGGTCATTTGGGAGAGAGTGTCAAGTGCCAGTTGGACTAGATAGTAGTCCATCAGGCGTCTGGCCCGGGGAGCCGGTGGTAATGAAAGGTGCGCCTGGAAACATGGTGGGTGGGCTTGTGGTGGTGAAACCTCGCTGCGGGTCTGCTCGCGGAAATCGGCGCGCCTCCGGGGGACAGTCACACATGACAAACAATTTCAGGCTATAGTGATGACGTTTGCTGGAGATGTACTGCCGGATGCCGATATTTCCCCTCCACAGTAGCAAACTCTCGACAATAATCAGCTTCTGATGGAGTCTGAAGGCGGCAGCAAACTTCGTCTTCAGGTACTCGAAGATTGGTTGTTTCTGCTCCATCGGATCCTTCATATGCCTCGGTTGGTCCTGGTTGTGAGTGTGACTTGCCAGGCTTTCTATGAAGTGAAGATTCCCCACGATGGCCGTGTACCTGTTTCTACTCATGATTTTGCCAAATATAGGGGTGTTTATGAGTGGATCCCAGGACCAGTATTTCCTCAGCGACGAATTCTTTGTCACCCCCATCAGGATGACGATAGCCAGGAACGTGTAGAATTCTGGGACTGTGAGGTTGGTCAACTTTAGGCAGGCAGAGTGGGACATTTGTTCCTTACCAGCCACGAAATAATAATTGTGCCAGTTTGTCTGGTCAACAATTAGGGACATCAGGTTGGCAGTAAAGAACTGCAGGAAGACGTCAAGTCTTGTTGTCCTGGGTCCTGCGCCAGGTATTGCAGGGCCAGCCTCAATAACGCCCACAAAGTTATATACATTGGTCTGATAACGTGCCCCATCCTCCCAATTCCACTCATCTTAATCGGCGGCACCTTCGTTGTCGCTGCCGTCAGAAGGAAGGTCAGTAACTGAGGTGTTCCTCAGGGCTCTGTCCTATCTCCTATTCTCTTTCTAATTTTTATAAATTATCTCCTTAGCTGTACCTTAATTCCCATCCATTCATACGCAGACGACTCAACCTTACACTACTCCATTACTTTTTCAGAACGCCCCAGCCAGCAATCCCTCAACGACAAACGTAATTAAGCCATACAACTCTTAAATTCTGATCTAAATACGATTTCCAATTGGGGCAGAGAAAACCTTGTTAACTTTAATGCTTCCAAAACCCAATTTCTCCATCTATCTACCCGTCAGGATCTCCCAGCGGACTATCCCTTATTCTTCAACAATACAAAAATCAACCCTTCATCTTCTCTCAATATTCTTGGTGTCTCTTTTTCTTCTGCTCTCATTTGGAAGGACCATATTACCAGTCTTGCTAAGGCAGCCTCCCAGAAGCTGGGTGTGCTCAACTGCCTTAGGGGGTTCTTTTCCCCTGCACAGCTTCTTGCTCTGTACAGGGGCATAGTGCGCCCTTGTATTGAGTATTGATCACATGTGTGGGGAGGTTCCTCTCACACCGCTCTCCTAGACAAGGTTGAAAGGAAGGCCTTTCGTATCATTAACTCCTGTCCACTCACCAACTCTCTGCAATCTCTCTCTCTCCACCGCAATGTTGCATCTCTCTCGCTATTCTATCGCTACTATAATAATCAGCGTTCCTCAGAGCTATCCCAGTGCATACCACCTCCTTTATGTAGGGCACGTGGTACCCAGCTTGCAACTCAATCCCACCCCTACTCTGTGCAACTCTCCAACCCAAGAGTGAAACGTTACTCTCAAACTTTCTTCTACTCAACAGCTGAGCTCTGAAACTCTCTCCCAGAATCAGTTTTTCCCACTTCCTATGACTTAAATTGCTTCAAACTCTGTGTGTCCAGTCATTTTGGCTCAAACGTCCCTTGATTTTGGCCCTGTCACTCTTTCAACTATGGGGGAGGCACTTGCTATAGGCAGTTATGCCTTTTGCCTCCCTCAATCACATAGAAAAAAAAAAAAAAAAAAGGGCGGGAGGAGGTTGTCATGCCTCTTGACCTTTACCGTGATCTAGACCAGATCTTGACCATGAACAAGAGGTAGATCCAGTACTGGGGCGTCTTATTAGGGTCACCTTTAGTGCCCGGCCGCGGGTGGCATGCCCACGTCATCGGCTAGCAGGGTGTCATGGTCGATCGGGGTTTTGTGGCGACGGAGGCAGTGATGTGGAGTCGGGGCAATGAGAGGCGTCAGGGTTGCGGTAGGATGCAGGCCGTGGTAACACAGAAGGCCTGATGGGGGAATAAGGTAGTGAACCAGGGATTGCTTCACTTCTTTCACATGTGGAATATTTATGACTAAACGAATATAATTATGTTTGCAAGATTTCACACTTGGGTGCATGTTATTCTGTCAATCTATATATATATTCTATTCCCAGATTTATTTATCCCCGAGAGCGTGACCACGAATGAATTGCCTCTTTATTCCTTCCGTACAAATTAGCTTAGGAGTGAAAGATACAAATTAAGAAGATCTACAGTATATATATACAGTATATATATATATATATATATATGTATATATTGCCAGTATAGCTTCCTTAAGGGTCGCTCTACTGGTGATCTTCTCTCATATCTTACTAACTCTTGGTCATCCTGCTTTCGGGACTTCTGGGAGACCTTTTCTATTGCACTAGACATATTGAAGGCCTTCAATAAAGTCTGGCACAAATCTTTAATTTCTAAACTACCCTCTCTAATTTCCTTTCCGGCCATTTCATAGCTGCGGTTGTGGACGGCCATTGCTCACTTCCTCATCCTATCAACTCCTCTGTTCCTCAGGGTTCTGTCCTATCTCCTATTCTCTTTCAAATTTTCATAAATGATCTTCTCAACTGTACATCCAGTCCCATCTATTCATATGCAGACAACTCTACCTTGCACTACTCAATTAGTTCTCCAGAGCGCCCCAGCCAGCAGTCCCTCAAAAATAAACTTAATGAATCCATAGAATACTTATCTTCTGATCTAGCTACTATTTCTAACTGGGGTAGAGAAAACCTTGTTGTATTTAATGCTTCCAAGACCCAATATCTCCATCTTACTACCCATCCGGAACTTCCAGAGGACTATCCCTTATTCTTAGACAATGCAAAACAATTTTTTTTATCTTCTCTCAATATTCTTGGTGTCTCTTTTTCTTCTGCTCTCACTTGGAAGGACCATATTACTAGTCTTGCTAAGGCAGCCTCCCAGAAACTGGGTGTGCTCAACCGCCTCAAGGGGTTATTTACCCCTGCACAGCTTCTTGTTCTGTACAGGGGCACAGTGTGTCCTTGTATTGAGTATTGTTCACATGTGTGGGGAGGATCCTCTCACACCGCACTCCTAGACAAAGTAGAAAGGAAAGCCTTTCGTATCATTAACTCCCGTCCACTCACGAACTCTCTGCAATCTCTCTCTTTTCGCCGCAATGTTGCATCTCTCTCACTATTCTATTGCTACTACAATAATCAGTGTTCCTCGGAGCTTTCCTAGTGTATACTACCTCCTCTACGTAGGATACGTAGTAACCATCTTGCAACACAATCCCACCCCTACTCTGTGCAACTCTCCAACCCAAGAGTGAAATGTTATTCTCAGACTTTCTTCTATTCAAATGCTGAACTCTGGAATTCTCTCCCAGAATCAGTCTTTGCCTCTTCCTATGACTTAAATTGCTTCAAACCCTGTGTGTCCAAGCAATTTAGCTCGAATGTCCCTTGATTTTGGCCCTGTCACTCTTTCAACTCTGGGGGAGTCACTCGCTGCTGGCAGTTCTGCCTTTTGTCTCCCTCATTCACATAGAAAAAATATATAAAAAAAATATATATATATTTATATAAATATATATATATATATATATATATATATATATATATATATATACTGTATACATATATTTACATATATATATATATATATATATATATATATATATACATATAATGTATATTGTTACGAGGGAAGCCGGGGAAAACAGATGTTTAACTAGCCTAGCCCACAGCACCTTACTACCCTGCAACAGACACGCTCTTAATATCTGACTCAAACACCAAGACACGCAGGTTCTCGAGAAAAATGGTTATCTTCCTCTTTGCTCTAGTAAAGCAGTAACAAGGAGACACACAAATATCTATTGTCCCCGAGTCTGATTAATAGTGCGTGTAGTACAAAGGAGTACAAAGGAAATCAAGCAACAACAGATCTAGTGACCCTTCTAGGCTGCTTGTCCTCCAAAACACTGAGGATCAAGTGTTCAAACAGTGGTTTAGAGTGGGTAAGGGAACATTGGAAAGGGAACTACTGCCCTGGAACTAATGTCCGTGGCAGGATTAGGAAGTTAGTAGGGGACAGATGGGTTAGTAACTGAGGGGGGATAAAATAAAAGTTATTAATTTACAAACGCAGTCAGTCGCGGGTTTGATGCGAGATATTTGTCTAAGCGGAGTTTAACCCGGGAACTGCGGGAAGACTCTTAAGAGTTCCCCCGGCGGACTGCGGGAAGACTCTTAAGAGTCAGAGAAAAAAAAAATCAGCTTTAAACATCGAAAACAAATATTTTTTTTTTATTTATTTTTTTTATTTTTTTTTTATTTTTTTTTTGCCCCTGGGCCATGCAAAATATCACTCCTCTACCTCCCCTCCTTCCCCACTTTCCTCCCCTCCTTCAGTTATCGCCTATTTTCCCTGTTATTCCCTAATTCTGAGGTATATTTTTGTGCTAACATTAGCGAGTTGCAAGCAGGGCATTGTCATCACTGTTAGCAAGCGAGTGCAAGAGAGAGAGAGAGAGTATCGATCGACTGTGTTTCAGTGGCCTTGGGGGAAATTGGCAGGAAAGCAGGTTGCCTCACCCATACATTATATAACTCGCGGCCTGTATCAACGATTTTGACCATCCAAACGCTGTTTTCACTCGTTTTATTGTTGTTTCAGGTTAATACCTTTATAATCAACCCATAATAGGCGCGTATGGATAAGTATTAATGCTATTTATGGTAAAATGAATATTTTAGTGATGGAAACAACTCAAATACGTCAGCACAGGCAGATGTTTCTAATTACCCCCATGCGCACTTCTTAGGTTAAATGAATCAACGGTGCTGCAGTCTATAACGTCTCGGGGAAGCCCATTCCACAAGTTGACAACTCGATTGAAGAAGAAATGCTTAGATTCGTGTGAGTTAAAAGATTTACCATTAATTTTGCAACCGTTTCCCCGCGTGTAATTAGATTGGTCGATAGTGAAGTACTTACTACAGTTCATATTGTCGATGCCTTTGATGATTTTGAACACTTGAATTAAGTCACCTCTTAATCTGCGCTGGGTTAAAGGAAATAGGTTTAATTCTCTAAGGCGCTCTTCGTATGGTTTGTTCTTTAGGCTAGGTATCATTTTGGTAACTCTACGTTGAACTTGTTCTAGCTTGTTTATATCTTTTTAGTAATAAGGGCACCAGGATTGAACGCAGTATTCCAGAAGAGGGCGGACTAAGGAATTGTAAAGGGTTAGGATAACTTCTTTGGATTTATGCTCAAATGACCTACCTATAAAGCCAAGGATAAGTGTAGCATGCAAGAGAACTTCTAAGGTTATTCTAACCTGCCCAAATATTACCTAACCATACCACTACTAAACTCCCAGAACAATCTTTATTATGCCCAATCGCTTAGTAATTGATAACAATACAGAGCAAAAACCATGGAAAGTCCAGTGCTATAAACCTCTGTGCCAAGCCTATTATCCCTAGCCTATGTCCTAATAAAACACTGAGTGGCTCTCTTCAGCACAGCTCGGCGGTGGTGTTGTGAGGGATAAACAACTTTAATGACTTAACACTTACAACAACATCTGGGGTTAGCTCAATACACCTGAGTGCAATGGGGACAACCTCACCTAGTAACGACCTCTACCCCTAGTTCCAAACTGCATCGAATGTATTGTTGCTAAAACTACACAAGGCACAAGGGCTGATATCCTGGGGAAGTTGGATACTGGAGGCCACCCATAAAGGGTTGGATAAGACCTGAGTCAAAGGATGCTGTGTGGTGGAAAAGTGGCCTTAGCCTATCCTCGCTCCCACCCAGTAACCTCTGTCCTCAAAGGCCTGACAAAAACAGAGATAACCAGTCCAGCCACCCAATCCCCCCCAAAGATATCAACCATGAATAATATGCACATCTATTACTGGTAAAACAATGCAGCAGAATAATGGAAAAAAAATGGAAGGCAACAGTGTAGAAGCTTATAATTATGATTTGCCAGAGGACGAAATATGCAGTGAAACTAACTAAACTCTAGTACTTAACGCCTTACGAGCGGGCCTGTCATTAACTTCTACTACCCGCCAAGCGGGTGGTTTTACCCTAAACGACCTTGTTTCCGTGCTCTTTTTCATGCATAAACAAGAGCCAGAGCATAATACAATTATTTATCCCTGAAAGGGCGATAATTGGGTTTTCCAATGACACCAGAACCATCCTTCTACGATCATGCGTTCTCTTGCAATGATCGTGCAAGACAAAGGAAAAATCCCTAAAATACGGTAATTTCCTTACATAATTCTCTGTGTAGCGAGGCAGTGAGTGTGGGTGTGTGTGGAGCTGGGCCCAGTGCTGGCGCGAGAGCCGTGCCGAACGGTCAGAGTCGGCCTACGCTCCTCCCCCCGCTCGTCTATCTCTCTCAGAGCCAAATATTGCTCAGAATTGCACACCGCCTGAAGTCGGTCCCCGCCACATAGTCCATGGTTCTCTAGACCAACTTAAGTCCACCCCCGCCAAAGAAGGGTTAAACTAATGAAGTTAAAATAAAACCAATATGCTTATAATGACTCCAGCCCTTCAATGCTTCGATCTAATAAGGAACAAAATAATTAAATGCGGTAATAAAGGAAACTTAAGAAGCAAGCTTGACCAACACCAAACCGTGATGTTGTCAGAGCGAGAGCCAGGGTTAGAGTGAGGGTGGGACCGTGTGAACACACCCACGAGGGTCCCCTGGCCGCGCCAAGAGAAAAGTGAGAGCTCCAAGAGTCACCAGACTGCATAACTATACCAGGCACTTGTGCTCTCACTAACAATACAAAGTAATCAAATAAGACACAAGGCATCATTGTGCAAACTTATGATAACGTAAACAATCCCCCAAGGGCTGAACAAAAGAAGTAATTATACTCGTGGCAAAAATACAGTGCTATCTCTGTGGCAACAGAGAAGAGCGTCACATAACATGGTGCCATCATGACGTCACTGCTGGACACGAAAGATACAGGAGAGATAGAGAGAGAGAGAGAAATCATGACTCTCCCCCACTATAACAAAGGCTATGTAAATTATAACTCACTCACAAATTATATAGGTTACAAAACTCATTTGGGAGTGGAACCCTCACACCCAGGGGGAGTCTGTTGGTGCATCTTGAAACAACAGACTGCTCATATTTCAATAACACTACAAGACATACACAACTGCAGTCTTTTTTATAGTATTTTTATAGTTTTTATATTTTTGTATTTAAATATTTTCTTCTATACAGAAACACAGCAACTCATACTTTACGACTCTACACTGGGCTACATACGGCAACCAACAAGCACCAGACGCAAACATGCTAATCAAACCAGAGTAGGAGGCTACACCAACACTGACTGGACGGCGAGGGTTCTCCTTAAAACATACCCTCCCGTGACAAACGTGTTAAGTGCCCTTAACCCTTTGGCGCACCTATAGTTTCCAATCAAAGTTTTTCCCACTCCCAAAGTATATCTCAGCTCACTCAGAGCCAGTTATGTGCCCGGCGATAATTTGTTTCTGTTACGTTTTTATCCACCAAAAAATCCTTGTATTTGGATTAATGAGGTACCATCGGCTTCGTTATTGATTGAACTTGAAGATAAGTGAATAAAAACATAGAATAAATACAAAACAACCACATTGGGGCACTCCGAAATAAGAATTGTAAAACAAAAAGTAAATACCTTATCTCCAACTCGCGCTAGCTCAAAATTTTGCCCGCAACATTTTTGATTTGCATACATATATGGAAGCGGAATTTAATGAGGATTCCACTGGTAACTTCAGAATTACTATAAACCAAATAGTTACTGAGATACACGAATAAACGTGAAATTATCGAAACACAGACTGAGCTGTACTCTGCTCCCTTCCCAGCCAGCCGTGAGTAAACGGTTAAACTGAGGGGGTTGCCAATTGTACCCATTGAACTAGACGTAATACTTAATATCTATGCCAAATATGACGCGCGTCAGACGAAAACTTATCTTTCGGCGAATATTTTAAAGTTTAATGACTCTTAACGAGTCATCGTGCGCCTAGGAAAAAAATACCTAATGACTCTGAACGAGTCATCGTGCGCCAAAGGGTTAACATGCCACACATCCAAACTGGGTTCCGGCAGCAAAACATCACCCGACACTGATAAACTGCCCAGTCCACCACAAGACTGGCACTTCTCTTCACTCTCTCCGGCAACGGGACCTGCCAATAACCTTTCACTACTTCCACTTTAGTGATAAACGAGGCAGCCCCGATGCGGTCTATGGGATCGTCAACTCCGTGTAATGGATAGGCGTCTGTCTGGGATAATGCACTAACACTACTGCAATCAACACAAAAATGGATCTTGCCACTCAGCTCAGGTTACAAAGTCACTGGCAAAGACCACTTACGATATCCCTTATCCCTCAGACCCTTCTCCAACATGTAGTCCAGCTCTGCTTTTAAGACAGGCTGTCGAGCAGGATTTATACGGTAGGGAGCCAACTTGAGCTTTGCACTGTCTCCAGCCTCTTTGTCGGGTACCACCCCGGACATCAGGCCTGGAGAATCACCAAACATGCGGAATTACTGACCGCAGCCTCTAAACTATAGTCTCCCTCTTTCTCCACCTCCGTCCCTAATACAGCCAGGTCATGAGAGGGACAATCGGTACCACCTGTGCAGTCACTCCCACAGTTCATAAGTGCCAAGGTTTCCCCGCCGATACCATACATGCTCACCCCCGCATTCCTTGCGGCTACACCTGCCTGCGCAGCATCACCTCCATCAGCGCCACGGCCAGATGCAGTCGGTCTATGGTAGGGCTGTTGCATTTTACTAGAGTCAAGGAAATGGGTGCAAGAATTGCTCACAAGGTGATACAAGCATGAAACTTCCCAGAAATGTTCACAAGGACCTACTTTACAATTTCAGAGCAGGAGCCACCGAGATTTCTGTATTGCATAGCAACGGTTGCTAGGCAAAGCATTTTCCTTAGCAACCGGCAGCAACGATGCAGTTTCTGAACTACTATGAAGTGTTATGATTTTGTACTTTTATTTATTTTCCTATATTCACTCCTAAAATGGTTCAAAAGATGTATAAAAACATATATATCTATATAATAGAGTGAATGTCAGCACACAACCAGGGCACACTGGTGACATCACTGCTGTGTAACTCAGCATGGGGTTCAGTGCCAGCTGATCTAGATATACTAGTACTTTAATAAGTACTAGTATATCTAGATCAGTGTCCCAAATGCTATCTAACAGCCCCAAATCCACTAGCTACTAAACTGTAGTTTGTAGATGTAGTTAGATAGCCGCGCCTGAATTGACAGGATGTGCCAGTGCGGGAGAGCCGAGCCAAGGGTAACGGAGCTTAAGAATTACCCGGAAGGTGTACAGATCGCACGGGACTTAAATGGCACTGGATGAACGATCGGGATTGGTGTAGGGAAACTGAACCTAGTTGTATCCCATAAAGGAATGTGTGCAACAGATGTATTTGATAAAGGTGGTAAAAGGATAAACCCTCGGCCTTAATCATATTTTGTTTCCAGTTTCAGCAAGTTTGATATAATTATTTGATCTGCGCACAGTGATAGTCAAGACGTACTGAATATTCACAGAAATGGCCAGTGCCTCATCTTCATCTGTTCAAGCAACTGATTGGACTATCTGTGTTTTTGGTCAACTGGACACCAAAGAGTCTCTCATATCACCAACTGACAGAGGCTATGAAACCATAGTAGACAACATCACACAGTTTAGTAACCTTGACTCAATGCCAATCAAAATCAATCTGGCACGACTTGACCATGGGAATGGTATTCAATTAACATTGAAAGAACAGAATGCAAAGTGGCACAAATCTTGTTATCAGAAGTTTGCACATACCAAACTGGAACGCGCAAAACGAAAGCACAAGTCTGAGGAAGATGGGACTGCTTCAAAACGAATTTTCACACGTAGCACTTGCAGTGGTGGTGATACTGCCTCAAGTGGAACAGTTGGCAGCAATTGTCCCAAATGCTTCTTTTGTTCCCAGCAGCAAACAAAGGAGAACCTCCGCGAAGCCTGTACATTTCAACTAGATTTTCGTGTGAGGAAATGCGCACATGCTCTACAAGATGAAAATCTTCTTGCAAAATTAAGTGCAGGAGACCTTATTGCCCAGGAGGCAAAGTATCATGCAAACTGCCTTACAAACCTGTACAATAGAGCACGTGCAAAGGTATCACAGGATCACGATGCCTCAGATGACCAGACATGTAAAGGAATTGCTTTGGCTCAGCTGATTTCCTACATTGAGGAGAAGAGGCAAGATGAGGATGTGAAGGTGTTCAGACTTGCAGATCTTGTGAAGCTCTACACTGACAGGCTAAATCAACTTGGAGTGGATGTTACTGCACGAGTAAACAGTAAGCATCTGAAAGGCTGCATTCTCATGCATCTCCCAAGGATGAAAGCTTACAAAGAAGGACGAGATGTGTTCATGGCTTGTGGAGAAGATGTTGGCTCTATTCTCCGAGAAGGATACCAGACTGATCGACACGAGCTGAGTGTCATGATGACCCAAATTGCTGAAATGATACGACAGGACATCTTCGCACACAAAATAACATTCTCTGGATCGTTTGGCCATAACAGCCAAGTGGAGTCTGTTCCACGGTCCCTTTTGTCACTGGTCAGCATGCTTATCAATGGTTCAAACATCACAGATCAAACATCCAACACAACTATCAGCCAACCAATACTATCCATTGCTCAGCTGTTGGTGTACAACAGCATCAAGAGACGCAGGGATTCTGTGAGAAATCCACAAGTATATCACAGCAAAGATCGTGAAACGCCACTACCCGTCTATGTAGGTCTTAAGGCTCATGCACTAACCAGAGATAGAAAGTTGATTGAGAGTCTATATACTCTTGGTATGTCGGCATCATACAACCGCACAATGGACTTGATCACATCATTGGGTAATAACGTCTGTGACTATTACCATCAGATTGGCACAGTCTGTCCTCCTCAACTTCGCAAAGGGCATTTCATCACCAGTGCTGCAGACAACATCGACCACAACCCTAGCTCTGCGACATCTACAAGTTCATTCCATGGCACCAGCTTGTCCTTGTTCCAGAATCTCACTCCGCGAGATGTCTGTGAAGATGAAGACAATGGCCAAGGATTCACTAATTCAATAACTCAAGAGAGGGGGTTGAGGAAAATGAGCGACTTGCCCCTTCTTCGCTGTTTGCAAGTCTGTATGTTGCATGTCAGACAAGGAAAGGTGACTTGAACAATTTCTTCAATCATGAAAACCTCCCATTTCCTCCATCTCTGTCTGCCTATGGGCAGCTACGTCCAGGGAAGAAGTCTGATCTCATAGAATGTCTTGAAAAGAAAGTAGGGTCATCAAATGATGTGACACCAGAGACTGAAGTGCGAATCATGGATGGTGCGGCACTTGTTCACTTTCTTAGACCTGAGGGCTGCAAGACATTTGGAGACTATGCTGCCAAGGTCTTTCTTCCATACATAAACAATGCTCAAAGTCAGGCTCTGAGAGTGGATGTTGTCTGGGACCAGTACTTCGATAACAGCCTCAAGTCACAGACAAGAGAACAACGTGTCACTGGTCCTATTCAGCGCAGACGAGTTGGGGCGTCTAGCCCAACACCAAAGAACTGGCAGCAGTTCCTTCGCTTGGCCAACAACAAGACAGACTTGTTTACATTCCTGAACAAGGAACTGCTGGAAAATGCATCAGGAGACCAGACTCTCATTGTTACTGATGGTGCCAATGTGCTATGCTTACCTACACGAGACACCAGCAACATTGCTCCCTGCAACCATGAGGAGGCAGACTCGAGGATCATGGTGCATGTCAGTGATGCTGTTATGCAGGGCTTCCACAAGATCCTTGTTCGAACTGTGGACACTGACGTGGTAGTATTGGCAGTGGCAGTCGTACAGCAGCTGGCTCAGAGACAGCAGATAGAACTCTGGATTGCCTTTGGTTGTGGAAAGGACTTTAGGTACATCCCAGCTCATGAAATATGTGCTTCACTTGGCACAGAAAGATCCTTGGCACTGCCTGTGTTCCATGCTTATACAGGCTGTGATACCGTGTCCCATCTGGTCCAGGTGGGAAAGAAGACTGCATGGAAAGTGTGGGAGGCACATGATGAATTTACTGCGACATTCTATGAGCTGCACAATGCACCTGAACAAATTGGTGAAGCGACTGAGGCTTCTCTGGAGTACTTCACCATTCGACTCTATGACAGGACAGCAACTTCTCGTTCCATCAATGAAGTCAGAAAGAATCTGTTCATCCACAAAGGACGTCAGATATCATGTCTACCTCCAACCAAGGCTGCTCTACAGCAACACATGAAGAGGGCAGTACTACAAGGTGGGCACCACTGGGGCTGCACCTCGGTGCCAGAACGACAGTTGCCCTCTCCAAGTGAGTGGGGATGGACTTGCCCAGAAAAGTGGAGGCCTCTGTGGTCTAACTTGCCCGAAGCCAGTGCAACCTGCCCAGAACTACTGAAGTGTTCTTGCCGAGGAGGATGCACAGACTGCAAATGTGTTGATGCGCATCTAAAATGCACAGCCTACTGCAAATGCAAAAGTGACTGACAACAGTGTCTGAAGCTTTAGGAGTGGCATTTTTATAGCCTGACTTGCCCTAAATTGGATTTTATGCCACATAATTCTTGTATATGATCTCCAAATGCAATGCTACATGATTTTTAGAACAAGGAGTTGAGAAAAAACCATAGCACCTCACAGTTTTCCAGAAACTGCATTGTTGCTGCCGGTTGCTAAGGAAAATGATTTGCCTAGCAACCGTTGCTATGCAACACTGAAATCTCGGTGGCTCCTGCCCTGAAATTGTAAAATAGGTCTTTGTGAACCATTGTGGAAAGTTTTATGCTTGTATCACCTTGTGAGCAATTCTTGTCCTATTTAGTACCGATTGCCCTCACCATGACAAAGCCTTGTCGCCCACCTCAAGGTGGGCGACCCTAGATTTAGCCTGTTTGTTACAATGGTCCTCATCTTCGTGTTCATGCTGCTAACTGGGATAGCCTCCGGGTATCTAGTGGTAGTATCAATTAAAGTGTGCAAGTATTTATCTCCCGAACCCTATTTAGGTAGCGACCCTATCTTTCCAGGTTCGAGTTTCATCGACCTCGTGGACCAAGTGCTCCCCCTTCATCACTGGTAAGAGTGGGGCCTTCCAGTGATGTCGTACTCCTCAGCCCTGTCTTACTGTTGATGACTTGGCGTACCTTGGTTTTCTGTTTTGGGTATTCGTTGGTTTTGTTGGAGGGAGTTTGTGGGTGGCTCCTGCTCATTCCCGTTGAACTGGGGTCGCATCTGTGACCCCTTTACGCCAAGCCAGGGAGCTAGGTGTTGTGCCGAATTCGATGGACGGAGGCACCTTCATGACACCTTTCTTCCCTGGCGTATGCTCTAGCTGGATCCCTGGGGCAATTTTGTCTTGTCCCCTAAATGTGGCTCCGTCTATGGGACCGGCTGCAGTGAATTATGAATTTACGTATTATGGCTTCTTCCATCCCTTTAACTGTTGACGACTCTGGCGATCTTTCGGTTCCCCTCCTGATCTCCCCCCTTCTCTTATGGTGACTATGCAGCCTTTCCAGGCAGGCAGGCCACAAATACCTCCGTCGAGTAGGTCCCGTCGTCCTCAGAGAGCTGTTGGGTCCTTTCATGAGCCGAGTTTAAGAGTTCCCTTCACCAAGTTTGTGGTGGTTCGTGCCCCCGAGGGAATAGATATGCGACGAAATGACATATTCAAAACTAACAGAGATTTAGTTCGTGCCTGTGGTTCTTCCCCGAAGATGGTTCCGCAAGCTGATGGTATCCTCCTGGTTGAGGTAGCAGATGAGGAGCAAAGTGCTCGCCTTCTGTCCACGACGTCACTTGCGGGCCAGCCGGTTGGGTGTTCCCCGCATGGTTCCCTCAATCACTCTCGCGGAGTTGTTTATGCGAAAGAGCTAGTGATGTATGACGAGGTGCGCCTCCAGGAAGAATTTGCTTCACAACATGTACTCAAAGTCGAACGTATTAAAAAGAGGGTTGATGGTGAGCTTGTCCCCACACCGACCCTAATCCTCACCTTTGACCTCTTAGACCTTCCTGACCTTCTGATGGCTGCCTGGTACCGCTACAGGGTTAAGCCTTATATTCCGCAACCACGACGCTGTTTCCATTGCCAGCGTTTTGGACATATCGGGCGTTCCTGCCGACGACTTGCTCAGGGACTACCGTCTGTGTGCGTCTCCTGTGGGGGTTATGTACATGAGGGTATGGACTGCCCGGGTCTGGTGTCCTGCGCGAATTGTGGAGGTGGACACACTGCTTCGTCCAAGTCTTGTGATCGATATAGGTATGAACAGGAGGTATTGTCTGTACGTGCAAAAGAGAAACTAAGCTTTGCTGAAGCTAAAGATCGTGTGTCATCTATGTTTGTTCGACTTGGTGTTTCGTTTGCATCTCTCCATACAAAGTCCATGCCTGCTACACCTATGCATAATGTTCCTTCTGTGAGCCATCACAAGTCTTCTGCTCCACGAACAGACCACCCTTCGCGAGTCTCCTCCGATGCCAAGCGTCCTCCTGGTCGTCCTCGTGGGACGTCTGAGACTCCTTTAGAACCTCCCTCGCTACTTGTACCCGACGCTGACGGTCCCTCTGTCGTTGTGCGACCTCTTTCTGTGACAAGCTCTGTGGCTGGTCGTAATCCCGATTCAGCAAGTACTGGCGTGGAAATGGAGGATGAGATTGCCACCCTCAAGCGGGCGAGGAGTGTGGAATCTTTGGAGGAGACCCCTCCTTCTAAGGTTCAAACAAGCGTGCCTCTCGGGGACTCTGAGAGTGACCCGCCCTCAGGGTCTAAAGATGATTTGACATCACCGTTGGTGGCTGATAAGGACAGCCTTTCTGGGGTTCCAGTTCCTGCACCTAGCTCCATTGTGACAGGGGATGCGTCTTCAAACGCACAAGTGGCTTGCTCACCAGCTCCCTCTGACCCAGCCTCCTGCAAACAGCCTTCGGTTGATTTGATTGAGGACGGTCATGGTCCGGGTGACCCTGTCGTGGCACCTGATCACTCGTTAAGGGCTGCGGATAAGGCAGGTATGTCCAAACGGAGGGTCTATGTGCCTCGGTCGCGTACTACTGCTAGGGCGGATATGCCTGTGGATAGAGATTCCTCCAAACGTTGTGACGTTAAATTATCATCATCATCCTCTCGATTGGTTAGACCGGAACACCCCCCTAGGAAGAAGAGCTTTAAAACCCTTCCCAGCGAAAGTCCTACATAGGTATTTGTACTTTTAATCTTTTATATTTTTTATTTTTAATTAGTAACACCTTATGGCTACAACAATTTGTCTTCAATGGAATTGTCGTGGTGTATTGTCAAACTGGGAGGAATTACAATTACTTCTCTCGAATCTGAATCCATTGTGTGTCTGTCTTCAGGAGACAATGGTGGGGCTTCGACCGTTGCCTTCACCTAAGGGTTATTCAGTCTTCCATTCCGCTCCTCCCCTGGCTGGTGGTCATAGCGGTGTGTGTGCCATTTTATGTCGTTCCGATGTCCCATTCACCTCCTTTGCTGTACAGTCTCCCCTTCAGGTTGTAGCAGTACAGATGCACCTTGAACGGTGTTTTACCATCGGTTGCCTGTACCTCCCACCTTCAGTTCCAATATTGCGATCTGATTTAGAGACCCTTATCCGACAACTTCAGACTCCTTTTATTTTACTTGGCGAACTTAATGGTCGCCATCCAATATGGGGTGATTCAGTTTACAATCCTCGAGGTGAGCTTCTGGCCTCCTTGGTTGGTGATCTGGATTTGGTTGTCTTGAACGATGGGAGACCTACCCATTTCTACGTTCAGACTGGCACTTTTTCTGTTCTTAACCTCGCCATTACTTCTCCTGACTGTGCGCTTGATTTTTCCTGGGACGTTTTGGATGATCTGCATGGTAGTGACCATTATCCAGTGTTGGTCCAGTCCTCACACTTTACTCCAAATACCCATTTGCCTCGCTGGTGTCTGGGTAGGGCTGACTGGCCTCTTTCTGAACAACTCTGTGGGTTTGATTTGACTGTCCATGATTTCCTAGCTATTGATGATGCACAACATTGTTTTACTTCGACTATGATTAAAGCGGGGCTTTGTTCCATTCCCGGTCTTCAGGCGTATATTCCCGGAGACCTGTGCTGTGGTGGACTGCAGCCTGCTCTTTTGCTCGGGGGGTTTATAAAGCTGCATCTCGTCGATACCGTGCAAACCGGGAGGTTCTCTTTCTTAAAGTTCAATCCGCAAAACACGTGCTCGCTATCAGTGGGTTCTGAAAGATGCTCGCCGAATCTCGTGGAGGTCCTATGTTTCTACGATTACTTCTTCCACTCCTTTGCCTATGGTGTGGAAGAGAATACACAAGATATCTGGAAAGTTTTCTCCCTCCTCTCCACCAGTGTTGAGGAACCAAGGTAATCTGGTGTCTGCACCTGGTGAAGTAGCCTCTGCCCTAGCTACTAATTTTTGCAAGGTCTCCCAGAGGGATGATGCCAAACCTTGTGCAAGAGCCCGACGTAGCCAAGAGAGACAGGGTCTTAATTTCCGGTCTCATGGCGGTGAAACTTATAATGTTGACTTCAGTATTCGTGAGCTGCGTATGGCCCTCTCAGAGTGTGGCGACACTGCTCCTTGTCCTGATGACATCCCATATGCCATGCTTTGTCATCTCCCGAATGCCTCCTTGGTGTTTTTATTAGACTTGTTTAATAGGATTTGGGGAGAGAGTACACTACCTGCCATCTGGAAGTTGGGCATTGTCCTTCCTATTCCTAAGCCTGGAAAGGATCATAGCAATGTTTCTAATTTCCGCCCAATGTGTTTAACGTTGTGTGTATCAAAGAAACACGAACTCTCACACTTCATCAAACAACACAACATTACACATTGCCATCTTACAAGAAACAAAACTCTGCACAACACAAAAAACACTCACATTTCATAATTTCACCACCATCAGACAAGACCGGGCTGTCGGCGGGGCGGTGGACTCATCACCCTGGTACACAAAGAAATATCATACATTGTAACCAGTGTACAAACCAAATCCCTCCTCCCCCCAAATGATAACACAACAGAAATACAGTCAATTAAAATACGCACTGGCCAACTCCAACATAACCATCATAAACACATACATCCCTCCCCCAAACATCCCCTACAGTACCAAATGAATACAGACCACACTTACAACACATCACAAACACCCCACACACCCCACACATCATCCTGGGTGGTGACTTCAACGCCAAGACGTCGGCCTGGTTTGTCGACAACCCCGATACAGACAGAGGACTGGTACTACAAAACCAAATCGATAACCTCATCATCCTTAACGACATCCATCAACATACCCATATTCCTCACCAAGCCCTCTATAACCCATCATCTCCAGACATCACCTTTTGCTCCCCAGAACTCGCCCCCACAACATCCTGGAGGGTGTTCAGAACCTTAGGCTCTGACCACCTCCTGATCATTATCACCACCAAAACCAGACTCACCCCAGCTAGCCACAAACACACATACACCAATTATAAAAGAGCTAACTGGGAAGCATTCACAAATGAGACAGAACAACACTTCACAACTCTAAACAGTACACCCATAACTAACATCAACAATGCTGTACACATACTCAATAAAACTATCCAAAACGCTGACAAGAAACACATTCCAAGAGGTAACAGAAAAAGACACAACCCCAACTTCACACCAGAAATTCAAAACCTCATCAGACAACGCGACATACTGAAGCACTCCCCAGCACCCCACACACAAGACATCACACAACAAATTCAAGCACTCAACACCCAAACTAACAACAAAATACAAGAACAACAAAAACTAAATTGGAATAACTTCCTACAAACACTTGATCACAAAACAAACCCCAAAAAACTCTACAAAACACTAAACAGCATCACACTTTCCAACAGCAACACAACACAATCACATGCTGCAATCACAACAACAGACTCTACTCCTTCATGTAAACAACAAGCAAACACTCTCATCAATCACTTCTCACATGTCAGCCACCTAAAACCTCACAAAGACGACCGACGTGTCATCCGACGTAAGAGACAATTCCCCACAGACCCTGACTATACACCCTTCACCAATCACCAGACAAAAGCATATCATCAACAATCTCAAGCACTCACCTGCCTGTGGCCTAGACAACATAAGCAACATACACCTCAGACACCTGGGACCACAAGGCATACAAGCACTCACTAACATATCAAACTACAGCTATTCACACAACACAATACCAGACATTTGGAAGCATGGTATCATCATCACATTCCCCAAACCCAACAAAGACCCCACGCTACCCTCCTCGTACCGCCCCATCACACTCCTTTGCTCCCCCTCCAAAGTCATGGAACGCCTAGTATTACAACTAATTACACCTGACCTACCCCTAGCTCCAACACAACATGGTTTTAGGCCACTGCACTCCACAAACACTCTTCTCACAGACCTTACACAAAGAGCTTTCGACGGCATCAACTCAGCTAGACCACCACACAGATCACTATTAGCCACACTCGACATTAGTAAAGCCTTCGATGCCATCCCCCGCCACAACCTAACAAACAAAATCTACAACACAAACATGCACAACAACACAAAAAGGTGGCTGGCCAACTTCCTAGCAGGCAGATGTGCACACGTATCTTTTGCCGGTCAGTCATCTAAAATCAGAAACTTTCCAAACGGAGTCCCCCAAGGATCCGTCCTTTCGCCCGCACTCTTCAATCTGTACATGCACGATATAACTACACCCAATACGCCCCAAATAAACTTAGCCTCCTATGCAGATGACAAAACACTCACATGCACGCACCATGACCCAAAAAGAGCAACAGATCTCCTTCAACCCTATCTCAACATACTACATGGCTGGTGCACTACAAACAGACTTAATCTAGCCCCAGCCAAATCCACCGCAACCCTGCTCACAAGTTGGACAGGAGAACACGAATACATCCCTCAACTCACCATAAACAACACACCCCTAACACATACACACACACCCAAAATCCTAGGAGTAACATATGATACTCATATGACATTCAAACAGCACACCACAAACATTAAAAAGAAACTGACACCCAGACTTAACGCCCTCAGGTCACTTGCTCACACAAAATTTGGACACAACAAAGAAACTACCACCACAGTATATAAACAATACATAAGATCAGTGATGGAATACGCAAGCCCAGCCTGGGCTTCTAACCTAGCTGAAACACATCAGAAGACCTTACAGACTATTCAAAACAAAGCCCTGACGATCATTACAGGCTGCACAGCTACTGCACCCACAGATCACCTACATCAAGAAACCAAAATCCTCAGTCAAAGACCATCTGGACATGAGAGGCACTCAATTCCTGGCAGCAGCCAGCCTCCACGAACCAAGACCACCCACTAAACTACATGGCAACACACCCACAGACACCAAGAAATATCAAAACAACACCCAGCACACGGTATCACACACAATTATTGTCCTCTCTCCCTCCCTGCCCACCCTGAACCAACTTCCAGAAGCACATCCATACTCATATCTCTCACCGATCCATCCACTCACTCACAGACAACACGCAGCTGCATGCACGACCTCCCGAAATCCATCCTTCCGAATCCTCCCTTCCTCGCGAGGACAGAGTCCACCTGGCCAGGCTGAGATGCGGACACCATCCAGCTCTCCAGAGCTATCAGAAGAGACTGGATGACTCCGTTGTCGACGCCTGCCAGGGATGTAACACAGCACCCCATACCATTAAACACATCATAGATAGACTGCATTTCACACAACCACTTATGCCAACAACACAATCTACACTCAATGAGAGCTCTGTGGGAAAGCCCGATCGTGGCCATGGCCTTTCTCAGGGACTCGGGGCTGTTCGGCCAGGCAGCTTAGGGAACAACAACAACAACTTCGTGTGTATGCAAATTGTTTGAAAAAATTATCAATGTCAGACTTGAGTGGTGTCTGGAGAAGGGCGGCCATCTCTCCCCTTCTCAGAGTGGCTTCCGCAAACTACGGTGTACTTCTGACAACCTTATCCGACTTGAATCCTCAATCTTTGAAGCTTTTGCCTCTAAGCAACATCTTGTGGCTGTGTTTTTTGACCTCGAGAAGGCTTATGACACAGCCTGGCGACATGGAATTCTACGGCAACTTCATGCTTTTGGATTACGTGGTCGCCTGCCGGTGTTGCTTAGAGACTTTTTGACTGATCGTGTGTTTCGGGTTCGTGTGGGTTCTTACCTCTCTGCGCCACTGTGCCAGGAGGAAGGTGTCCCTCAGGGTTGTGTCTTAAGTGCATTTTTGTTTGAGGCGGCCGTCAATAGCATTCTAGACGCTGTGTCTGCTGGGGTATCCTCGTCCCTATATGTGGATGACTTGGCTATCTGGTTTTCTGGTTCCCGCATGTCTGCTATTGAGAGACGTATGCAACTTGCGTTGGACAGGATTTCTGCATGGGCTGATTCCAATGGCTTCCGGTTTTCCCCATCAATGACTGTGGCTATGCACTTTTGCAGGATTCGTGGGGTTCACCCAGACCCTGATCTAATGCTCAGTGGCAGGAGACTCGGTTGTGTGGCAGAGACAAAGTACTTGGGTCTCACGTTTGATTGCCGTTTGACTTGGGTTCCACACTTGACAATTCTGAAGGCATCGTGTATGAAGGCTTTGAATCTGTAAAGGGTTCTGTCACACACCTCTTGGGGTGCTGATCGCAGAACACTCCTGCATTTGTTTCAGGCATTTGTCACATCCAAACTGTCGTATGGCTGTGAGGCCTACTCCTCTGCCACGGACTCCAGACTTAAGACTCTAGATGTTGTTCATCGTGCTGGACTCCGTCTTGCAACTGGAGCTTTTCGGTCGTTTCAGATTCCCAGCTTACTGGTGGAGGCTGGTGTACCTCCTTTAGATTTACTGCGTCAATCTGTGGTTGTACGTTGTTGGTTTCGGATTCGACGCCTTCCAGACTCTCGTGTTTGTACCCGTGTCTCGGGTCAATTTTTGTTTTCATATTATTGTCAATATCCTCGAATGCCTCGTCCTCTTGGCTATAGAGTTCGTGAAGTTATGAAGGGGCTTAATCTGTCGACGGTTCCTGTGAGTCCCGTGCAAATTTCAAGGATTGCCCCCTGGGTCCTGCCTGAACCATCATTCTGCAGGTTTTTTACAGGCTCAAAGGATTCGGTCACTCCTCAGTCTCTTCTTCATTTGTTTTTGGAACATTCTTCTTGTCATAATAGTTCTGTGCCTGTGTATACTGATGGCTCTAAATCTGCCTCCGGTGTTGGTTTTGGTGTTGTGTTTCCTGACTTCAGCCGTGGAGGTTGTCTTCCTTTAGCTGCCTCGGTTTTTACTGCGGAATTGTCTGCTATCATTTTAGCTCTGAAATTAGTGTTTGCTCACCGCAACAATCATTTTACTATTTTTAGTGATTCTCAAGGGGTTCTCATGGCTCTGGAATCTTTTAATGCTTCCCATCCTATAGTTTTAGCGATTTTAGAGTGGCTGTTTCTCATTCATCGTCGAGGGAAAAAGAGTAGATTTTTGTTGGGTCCCTGTGCATGTTGGTGTCAAAGGTAATGAAAGGGTGGATGCTTTGGCAAAAGCTGCAGCTTGGAGACCTTCAACTGTAAATTACCCTCTGCCTGCTTCTGATCTGCGTACTCCTCTCATGTTTGCTGTTCGTGCTTGTTGGCAGGCACGGTGGGATTGTGTTACTGTAATTATTATGTTCCTTCCAACAACCAACTATACTCCTAAAATCGATTAATGAAATTTACAAACACATGTGGCAGTCCGTGGATTCGAACCCAGGACGCTCACACCTAAAATCAACACCTTATGCATCGCACCACGAAGACAGTTAAAGAAATAAGCTCAGGGAAGTTACCAAATTAGTCTCGCCAAGAGCTTGCCCTACCATTCCTCGCAAATTGGAAACTGCTTCGGCTCGCCTCCGCATTGGACATACCAGACTAACACACGAGTTCCTTATGTGTGGAGGTGTACCGCCGTTCTGCGATGACTGTCTAGTTCCCCTTACTATCAGGCTGCTTGAGTGTCCCAGTTTGGTCGAATTACGCCGGAGGTTGCTCTTGCGGCACCGGCAGGCAGATGGTACTTACTGTCTCTCTTCGGTGCTTGGAGGAGAGGCTGGTTCCCCTGGAGATGGATGTGTTTTTATTTTTGAAAAAGGCTGGCCTCTTTCAGTTTTTGTGATTGCATTGATTTTCCTTTGATATCTAATTTTACGCGTTGTTTTTACTATTTTAGTTTTCAGCAAATATGTTAGCTTGTTCGGTGCCATATGACCTTGTTGTTGCGGTGCCAAGATTTCTATCAATAAATTCAATTTTTATCTCCCGAACTGGTGGGTATTAAGGGACCCACCATGACTATGACACAAGTCAATGGCGGTTCAACTGCAGGTGTAGGGATCAAAGGTGCCACGGGTATTCCTGAGTGGGGTTCTCCAACTAGCTTACCAATATGACACATCAAAAAAGAAGCCACCGATGCATGCATATTAGGCCAACAAAAATGAGAATGTAGCCTATCAGTAGTCTCACATACCCCTAAATGACCCGCCAGTGGTGCCACATGTGTTAGCCTAATCAGTTCCTCCCTGAACTGGGCAGGCACCACTAACTGCTCCTCCCCCAAGCCTGAGTTCGTATCCGGCATCCACTGCCGATACAACAATGTCCCGTTTATAATAAATTTCTCTGCTTGACCGTTCTTCTCACCAGTCGTACCAACCTTCTTAAACAGGAGGCCCAGACTCGGGTCGTCTTGCTGCAACTTGCTCAATTTGTTTCTAGGTAACTCCATCAAGGCAGTTACCTCTGACCTCTCAAAAATATCAGAAGGTTGAGTCCGTATCACTATGTCAGACTCCTCGTCTGGCACTAGGTCACCTCTACTAGTCTCGGTAGCTTCACTGGGGTCAGCCAAGCCCACAGCTATCTCCGGACCAGTGTCATCTAGTAGTGCATCATGGGATGGCCCGCACTCATGGCTGTCGGCCCCCGCATCCACTAAATCATCCACCTGTTGTGCCAAATGTGCCACTGATTGGGTCACTGCACCAACAAGGTAAATAGAGTCCATGTTATCTTCTTGCAAACAACCACCACCAGGGGGCACAAAAGCAGCCTCAGCGACGACTATAGGAGGCGGGAAAACTACATCCCCTGCCTAGTCAGTCCCGAGCAAAAAGTCCACCCCCTCAACTGGCAGAGTGTCTACCATAGCCACCTTACACTCGGCAGTCAAAAGTGGGCACTCTAGGGTCACCGGGACTAAATCACAGAATTGTTCACTGTTGATTCCCCTGCACATAACAAACACTCCCGTGCTAATAGGTCCCCCTGTCAGGTTGCGACACATGGATTGTTGCGCACCAGTATCCCTAAACACCTTGACAGGGTAAGTCTGCTACCCAACCCGTACAAATCCATCATGTATGAATGGCCGACACCAATCAGGGGAAGTCTGGTTATGCTCAGGTGGTGATACCATCTGGGGCGGCAAAGTGCTTACTACCCTGCTTCGCGCTGGCCAACACTGCCCCCCAAACTCACCAGTACCTGGCTTGCCTTTCACAGGCACCTCCCCTAGCGTCGCCACCAACTGGACAGCCTTGGGTTCCTGGGTAGCCTTCCATTTAGCACGCTGAGGTTTAATATGACCCACTTGCTTGAAAAAATAACATCTCACTTCCGTAGAAGCATGCTGGTTGTCAGCCTTTCTATAATGTTGTGTCTTATCTGTGTTAACTTTGAGTGATGATGGGCGAGCTGATACTGTGGCTGCTTGGTGCACAGGTCGGTCTTTCCTGCCACCAATGCTCCCCATGCAAGTGCCATGCTCGGCTAGTGCAAAGTCATCAGCCCAAACTGCTCCTTCCCTTATTGATTTAAACAGCTTTTCTTTTAATTTTACTCCAATGTCCTTTTCAACTATGCTGGTAAACTGCTTCACCAACCAAACCTCACACGCCGCCTCAAAAGAACCAGCCGACTCTGAATGCAGCCACTTAGCTAGAGTATCGCGCAGGTACCTGGCACATTCCACCTGCGAGTCCCCCTGCTACATCTGAACCCCCCTGAAGGCCAACCTGTAAGCCTCGAGACGCAGCTCGTAGGCTTTTAGCACAGCCTCTTTAAGTACATCATACTCTACATTACATGTGCTCCTGCACTTCTAGGCACTCCTATGCATCAAGAGCCTTGCCTTTTAAAACATTAGACACCAACACCGCCCAGCGTTGCCTCGGCCACTGATACTCGTGGGCCTTCTTCTCAAAACGCAAGAACCACTCTGTGACCTTGAGTTCATCGAAGGCCAGCACGAGTTTCAGCCGTCGAGACAACAGCATCTCTTCTGCCTCTTCCTTAGATGTATGACCAGCATTATTCCCTTGTCGTCTTTGCCCACTAGTTTCCAACTTCGACTTCTCCAAAGCTGCCTGTATTCTCTTCTCCTCAATCTCTCTGTCTATCTCCATCTTCCTCAACGTAATCTCTCTATCTTTCTGTCTCTCTTCTCTACCTCTCTGTCTGTCTTCCATCTCCATTCTCTTTAGTTGCAACTCAACCTCTGGACTCCTTCTCGAATGCTAGGGTGTGGCCCACGACACATGGGGGGAAGAAGGAGGGTACTGAGGATTGCTAGCATAACTTGAAACAAATGTACTGGCCATAGGGGCATGAACATAGCCCTGTGAAAATGAAGGGGCCGTACTGATAGGGTTAAATGCTGACGGTGGAGGCGTGGTGGCAGTTGCTGTGGTAATAGTAGGAGACTGCCTACATACAGTATCACCTTGCTTGGGAGTTGTTGCTCCACTCTGGTACCCAGTAGAATGGTAGCTAGCCTGATAGGATGCTGTGGCACATGCTGGATGGTGCCATCATCCACAACACGAGTACTAGCTTCCTGAAGACCATTAATCTGTGCAACTAACTTACACACCTCTTGAACTAACTCTGCCTTAGCCATACCACTGCACCTTCAACACACCTCTTAATTCATCACTACTCCTGCCAGCAACCTGTTCTTGACTAGGTTGGGTTCTAATAATCTGCCAAACGTTCTCCCTCCCCACAATATGAACAGGAATGCAATCAACATGCAACATCTTAGCAATAGTTGTGGACACAGGTTAATGAAATAAGAGTACTATGTCCGTAGAATTTCAACTGCAAGAAAAATACTGAACAATCTAAATATAATTGCTTCACACCACAAGAACTCTATACTATCACACTATGCTGGCCTGAGGTCGCCACTGTTACGAGGGGAGCCGGGGAAAACAGATGCTTAACTAGCCTAGCCCACAGCACCATACTACCCTGCAACAGACACACTCTTAATATCTGACTCAAACATCAAGACATGCAGGTTCTCTAGGAAAAATGATTATCTTCCTCTTTGCTCTAGTAAAGCAGTAACAAGGAGACACAAAAATATCTATTGTCCCCGAGTCTGGTTAATAGTGCGTGTAGCATGCAAGAGAACTTCTAAGGTTATTCTAACCTGCCGAAATATTACCTAACCATACTGTTACGATCCAGGTTCTCAAAGACACAGGGCTCTTCAACATTGGACTAGAAAATGGCAAAATGCAACAACGGTAACACTAGATCCAACCCCTGCCTTAAACACTGGAAAACAAAACACCATTACCGCCCTGAGTCGTGCCTGGACAACGAGGTATCCTATGACTCGGTAACTGGTGCACACACACTAGGCTGACACTCGATGAAACAGCCTATTCTCAAACAGTAAAAGATTACTCGATTAGGTTACACAAAGAAAAGATAGTTAACGTGATTAATTAATGTTACGGTAGATAGTCAAATAACTGGCACTCCTGTATTAAAGAAAGTGCAATGCTAGTCCTGCAACATCAACTGGAAACTTCTGAAATAAGTCTGATGCTGGGAAGATGTTCGTAAAGAATCTTGAACAATTATAATGCAGAATACGGGTCACAATAAATACTAGGACATATAGTAATAATAGGCAGGCGACTAATAAAGACTGTGCAAAGGTAGTAATGCTCGACAACTAAAGAAATGCTTCGTGACACAACGCAACAGCCTACTAGGGTTGTGCAACTCAACAACAACCTCGGCTCAAAAGTGCAGTGAATAATAATGTTGCATACATATAATAATGGGGGCTTATCTCTAACCAGTGTCTGCTCAGTTAATAAAGTCTAGCTGGGGCATCAAGGCAGGGCAACAATGGGTGAGCATGCGGCTCGTAGCCTAACGTTGTCCGAAGGTGGTATAATGAAGATTACGTTATATGACGGGGATGCTCTCTTGATAAATCTAGGTCTCTAGTACCTAGTTCTATCCTGGCGATCCCTCAGAAGTCAACACAAAGAGACAGCACTATGTTGTGAGGGATAGGCTATGGCCCTCTCACACCACAGCGCTGTGTTTGCAAAGTAAACCCACCCGAAGACAACTTAGGCTCCCACAGTACCTGTCGATGTCGTGCAGGGCTTAGCTAAAACTGCACACATCGGAGACAACGACACAGTAACCCTACCCCTAGTCTAGCTTTAGATAACCAAGCAGAATCACTCAACACCTTGCCAGGGAGACATATACCGGTCTACAACCTTCCCGAGAGAGGACACATACGGAAAAGTCCGTCTCTCTAACCTCAATAAAGCATAATACCTCCTTAACCTAATACATGGAAATATCTGAGAGCTTCGCGTACAATACGACTGGTCGACGGTGAACGTCTATGCTGAAACCAGAAGGGATGTTGAGTTTAATAAAGAGTAGAGAATGAGAAAGGAGAAGTCGAGAGAGAGAAATAGTATGCAAAGTGGCGAGTATGGGGGACAGAATTGCAAAGGGTGTAGGCGATACGCGTGTCAGGCAAGCTCTGAGCTGGTAAAGAACACGAGGCCGCGATGGGGAGGGACTAGTTGACCACCCGGCCGCCAACGCCGTCAGCGCCCAAGCGAGCCGCGTCATAGCTCACCCCGCTGCCAGGTGTACTCCCTCACCCTCTCTCGCTCGCCTCCCACACCAGCAACATTTATATTATAGCGAATATAAAATACAAGGCGCGGTCACAGACCAAAACAAAGACCATTTCTGGACTGTCTGTGGCAACACGACACTAATTAAATAAAGCAGATCATTCTAGGACAACTGTAGCCCATCCCCCCATCCTGGCGAGCGCTAGCGAGCTGCAATGCCCCACGCAACCATTCTGCTAACGCCGGGAGGCGTCACACCCCCCCCAAGATATGGGACACTCAACCATGAGCCCATATCTGAACAGGCAGAATGTCGCTAGAATCTGCCACTCCTAACCACTCTGCCACTTATGGAATGCAAGCTCAGTCTCCTCCAAAAAAATACAACAACATTTATATATAAAAACATCTTATCACCCTTCCCAAATATAATACATTAATTCATAACATCGTGCTCCCAGAGCGAGCTTTAAGAAGCACAGCCTACTGAGGGAAAATCATCTGCACTCAGTACTCAGCTACAATATTATCTTAAAATTAATTATTAAAAGAAAGAGTTTTTATTTAATTTTTCATATTTTATTTTAATGTTGTTTTTGGCGGCTACTATAGATGTAGCCTAATTTTCTTCTAATCAAAGCCAACAACTCCTGCCCTGCGACCCTACGCTGATGCTACACACGCGAGCCAACAAGCACCAGCGCAAAAATACACCGCGAGCCAAGACAGGAGGCTATACCAACATACTGTGGTAGCCTACCCCGGATCCTCCACCCACGACAGACACTGACTGAACAGCGAGGGTTCACCTGCAAACAAAGCCAAAACATTATCAGTGCCCTTAGCATGCCACACATCGAACTTGTGTTCCGGCAGCACAACAACACCTGACACTGATAAACTGCCCAGTTCATCGCAAGACTGGCACTTCTCTTCGCTCTTTCAGGCAACGGGGCCTGCCAATAACCCTTCACTAGTTCTACCTTCGTGATGAGCGAGGCAGCCCCGAAGCGGTCTATGGTGTCGTCAACTCTGGGTAATGGATTGGCGTCTGTCAGGGATAATGCTTCCACACTCTTGCAATCAACATACACACGGACTCTGCCACCAAACTCAGTTTGCAAAGCCACTGGCAACGACCACTCACGATATCCCTCATCCCTCAGACCCCCTCTCCACACGCCGTCCAGCTCCACCTTCACAACAGGCTGTCGAGCAGGATTCACACGGTAGGGAACCAACTCGAGCCTTGCACTGTCTCCAGCCTCCATGTCGGATTCTACCCCGTAAATCAGGCCTGGAGAAGCAACAAACATGCGGACGGACTGCCACAGCCTAGTAAACAACTCCTCTTGTCGCTCAGGAACAAGAGGTTGCAACTTATCTCGCAGAACAATATGCCTAGTGCCCTCCCACATCTCCTTCACCATGTGGAGAGGACCCCTCACCTGATGCCCGAAAACAAACTCATTCGGACTGAAACCGAGACTCTCTCCAGGTACTTCTCTTGCCGCGAACAAAACATACGGCAGACCAAGGTCCCAATTCTTTCCATTCTCTGCGCAGTAACATCGAAGCATGCTTTTCAGCGTGGCGTGCCACCTCTCCAACACCCCTTGACTCTCCGGGTGATACGCAGAAGAGATGACAGTGCTGATGCCCTGCTGAATCATAGTTTGTTTGAACAGATTAGATGTAACACTAGAACCTTGGTCCGATTGCACCTCTTGCGGGTAACCATACCGCGAGCAATGCAAGAGCAGGTTCCGGACAACAGTTTTCGCTGTGCCATTTCTCATTGGATATGCATCAGGATAACGAGTGGCCACATCCATGATAGTTAATATAAATTTATTACCGGCACTAGTAGGGGGTAGGGGTCCGACCATATCAATGATGACCTTACTGAAGGGCGGTCCACTGACAGGAATGGGGTGCAACGGGGCTCTCGGAATTGTTTGGTTAGGTTTTCCAACCCTCTGGCACGTATGACACCTTGCTATCCAGGTTACCACCTGCCCCTTCATCCCCGGCCACCAAAACAATTTTTCTAAAGCCGCCACCGTTTTTCTCACCCCTAGATGTCCTGCCAGTGGTATGTCATGCGCCAACCTCAGTAGGCTATCCCTGCACTCCCGTGGCACCACCAACTGGTCCACTACTCCGGACCCCTCTTGCCAACTACGTTTAGGGTCTTGAAAACGCCTATAGAGGATGCCTTCTAAATAAAAAAAATCTCCTGGCTGTGCATCGCCGTCCTCGTCGAGCTCTACAGCTCCATTCGCACACGTTTGGAGCTCAGGGTCCTCTAGTTGCAACCGACGTATATCTGAGGGTGCCAAGCGATCTAACTGCTCCCGGAGCAATGCATGACCTTCCCCGATACTGGGCTGCTCCCTCTGTCTCTCTCGATGTACATAACGTTGCTGTCGTGGAGACTCGTCATGCCCAGCCTCGTCACTCTCGATGACAGGCCCAGGGGCTACTCCAGAATTAAGTAATGGTGCTAATACTGAATCACCCAGGAGAGCCGCCGAGTCAAAACTCTTAAAACCAACTCCAGCTTTAGCCTCCTCCTGTTGATCGTTCCTCCGCTGGTCTGAAGACGGAGGACTAGGCTGTGACACTTTAGCTGCCCGAGCTCGGGTGACAACACACGCCATGGGTTGTGTCTGGCACCGCTCGACCCACTCTTGCTCTTCCCTACTCACGTCGGTCGGCCTCTCGGCAACGACTAAGGGTAGAACCTCAGAAGCGGGCATTGCAAAGTCGTTGCCGAGAAGAAGGTCGACGCCCTAAACTGGCAGTTTCTCCACAATCCCGACATCCAATTCACGTGCCACACCATCCACCTCCAACTCCAACCGCACCAGTGGGTATGACCGAGTTGCATTAATACCCTGCACCACCACCACCTGAGCCGCGTTTATAGGGTAGCCAGTCAAGTTTTTCATCAGAGTCTGGGAAGCACCTGTATCACGCAAGACCTCTACTCCATGCTTGCGCCCCGCCCCCATCACGCAACCCCGCCCTCTATGGTCGCAAAAAACATCCTGAGCAGGGTTCGAGCCTCCCAGGTGCTTCTGCATTGGCTGTGCCTCAGCCTCTGACGAACTGCCCCGGGGAAACTCAGATGACTTCGGAGACACACCAATGTTGCAGGCCAAAGACACAGCTGCTGTAGGTGGTTTGCTAGGACAGACTCTTGCAAAGTGCCCCTTTTTATGACAATGATAACATTCCAACTCCCCTTTGGGCTTCCCCTGGCAGGGGGTAATGAAGTGGAGGATCAATTGACTGTGGTGAAGAGACAGATGATGGGTCTGTTAAGATGGAAGGGAGTTATGGAGAATTGGAGGAGAGATATAGGTGTGAAGGTGGAGTCACTGACAGAAATATGTGGAGCCAGTTCAGTAGCAACTGCAGATGGGCCATTAATTGCTAACCTAGATGCTGTGATGAGGAAAGTAGATGAGCTGGAGGCAGAGAACATGGCACTCAAGGAGCAGCTAAAGGAGTATGAGGGCCATTTAAGTGAGAAAGTAAAGGGAGTAATAAGTGAGGAGAAAAATGAGTGGACAAGGGTGGGGAATGCTAAGGTGGATGCATTGGAAGAAATCATGAAGGAGCAGGTGGAAGAGAGAGAAAAAGAGAAAAGAGAGTTTGAGAAGAATGTAGTGCAGGTTTTGAAGAGCAATGAAAAGGTAGTGAGGGAAACAGTAGAGACCAAAAAGGAGCCGACCAAACGCACCACTGAGGTGGTAGATGGTGGAAAGAAAAAAACTGTCTGGGACCATCAGGTCCTGGTAGTGAAGCCAAAAGACCGATCCTCCGAGCCAGTAAGCCCACCAGATACAAAGGCAATCGAGACTGCTTTGGCTTCGGTTCCGGTTAACAAGTTAACTAGAACTGATTCAGGTGTACTGGTGGTACGACTTCCATCCAAGAAAGCCAAAGAAGATGCAGAAAGGGCCATCAATCAGTGTTTGGGGGTGGACAGTGCCTTCAGTGTCTCCGAACCAAAGAAGATGATGCCAAAAATTACTCTGGTAGGCATTGCTAATGACGCTGAGGATAATGAGATCATTCCCAGCATCCTCAACAAGAACCCAAGAATAAAGTCCCTGGTCGACGATGGCTTAGCTATGAATTTGCTATTCACTAAGCAAAAGAGTGATGCACACACTAAGACTGCGGTAGTAAAAATGTCACCTGAAATACGCTCTTCCATTGTGGATGATGGCAATTCTGTGTATGTTGGACTTGTGAGATGTCGTGCATACGATCGCTTCTGGGTAACACAATGTTACCATTGCCAGGGCTTTGGTCATACCAGTGACAGGTGTTTTCGGAAAAATGAGGATCCAAAATGCAACTTCTGTGCCGGTACTCATAACTCAAAAGACTGCACCAACAAGACTTCCCCCAAATGTATAAATTGTATGAGCTCCACATCAGTTACGGAGCCGCCAAATCATTTCGCCTCAAGTAGAAATTGTCCTTTAATGACAGCTCAGAGAAATAAAGTTATTGAGAACACCAATTTTGTAGGTTCAAAAAACTGAAAAATGCACATGGGAGCCGGTTGAAACTGGGTCTGTTGAATGTTCGTTCCTTGCGTAACAAAATGGATCATATTTGCGAGATCTTGGATGAACGTAACCTTGATGTATTATGTCTCACTGAGACCTGGTTGTTCGAGTCAGATCTGAATATTATCCAGGCGGCATTGCCTAAAACCCATTCCATAATAAATGTTCCTAGGCCTAGGGGAGATCATCCGGGTGGTGGAGTGGCAGTTGTCTACTCCACATCTCTGGTGAATATCTTGCAAATAAGCCATAACCCAGCCCCTCTTTATTATGAACTGTTGGAAGTGGAAATAAAACTCCATCAACAAATTCTAAGAATGGCAGTTGTCTATAGGCCTGGCCATCGTGGCACAGATAGGGGTTTTATGGAAGAGTTTGGGCAGTTTCTCAAGGAATTTTCTGCTAAAACCGGAAGACTTTTGATATGTGGAGATTTTAATTACTGGGTTGACAGCCCTCATCTGAAGCCATTCTCTTCTGAGTTCCTTGAGTTGACTGATCAGAACAATTTTGTAAACCATGTGTCCCACCCAACTCATATCTTAGGACACACCCTTGACTTGGTTTTCTCTCCTGTGGGTTGTGGTGGTGTTCTGGATGTTGATGTTGAGAATGCTGACCCTAATACCTCTGATCATGCTTTGATTACTTTCAGCTTTGATTTCCCTAAGCCACTCACACATGAAAAAGTAATCAGATTTAGAAATTATAAAAATGCAGACCTAAATTTGGCTAGCAGTGAAGTAAAACAGTACTTGGGAAGTATTGATACTTCCAACCTTACTTCAGATGAGCTGGTGGAGGTACATGGAAATGCACTTAAATTAGTGTTCGATCATCACTGTCCAGAAGTAGAGAAGAAAATCATAGTACGAGATGATTCGCCCTGGTATAGCACTCGAGTTAAATTTCTTAGAAGAGCGCGTAGAAGAGCTGAACGTGAATGGCGGAAAAATAAAACAGACTCTACATGGTTGCAATATCTGTCAGCCAGAAGAGCTGTGGTCCACAAAATCAAAGATGAAAAGAAAGTGTATTATCAGGGAAAAGTTGACTCGTGTGGTAACGACCAGAGGAGGTTGGCTTCAATTGTAAACAGTTTACTTGGAAAAACAAGAGTCAGCTTAAGACCTTCTGTACCCGATGCCGAGTTGGCTGCCAACTTTGTGGCATTTTTTGCTGGCAAGATAACTCGCATAAGACAGGAACTGGATGATGCTTCTGTTGGTGAAGAACTTTCAGTTGTACTCCAACCCCGACACATTCCTAATAATGTCCTCTCATCCTTTCACTCAGTAGAGGTGGTCATGATCTCGTCCTACATAAGAAACCTCAATAAAACATTTTGCCCGTTGGATCCCATAAATGTTTCCAAGCTACCAATAGTCTATGATCACACAGTTGAGTTTATTTCCAAAATAATTAATAAGTGCTTCTCTGAAGGTAGCTTCCCACATTCTGAAAAAGCATGCACTACTCCGACCTACTCTAAAGAAGCCTGGACTTGATGTTGAGAACATGTTGAACTATCGTCCTGTCTCCAACCTGTCCTTCATATCAAAGATATTAGAGCGTGCAATACTTGACCAATTACAACCATTACTTCAGCAGAATGAAACTATCCCAATTTTTCAGTCTGCTTACCGACAGCATCATTCAACTGAAACAGCATTGATTAGAGTACATAATGATCTAGTTGAGAACATTTGCAATGGTGTGGCCTCACTATTGGTCTTGCTTGATCTCTCTGCGGCTTTTGACACAGTGGATCACGAGTTGTTATTGAGTGATCTTTATGATTGTGGTGTGCGTGACTCCGCTCTCTTGCTTCTTGGGTCGTACTTGTCAGGTAGATCCCAGAGTGTGATGGTAAATCAAGTGGTCTCGGACTCGACACCCCTGCAGTATGGTGTTCCGCAGGGATCAGTTTTAGGTCCTATCCTATTTATAATTTATATTAGCAGTTTGTCTCTTCTGCTTCGTGCACATAATGTCACCTTTCACTTTTATGCAGATGACACCCAGATTTATGTGAGAATCACAAATATAGTTGATATACGGAGTAAGATGGAATTGTTGATGTCTGATATCAAGAAGTGGATGAGAGCGAGAAAACTTAAACTAAATGATGGTAAAACTGATATTCTCATCATCCGAGGAAATAGAAGAGCTGATGATATAGTAGGTGCCCTCTCCATCAATGTGGGTGGATCTCAGCTGCGACCGACCGACCAACTCTGTTCGAAATCTGGGTGTATATGTGAACTCCCGATTAGATTTCAAAGAGCATGTAAACCAGATAGTTAAAAGTTGTTACTTGCACATCAGAAATCTCTATTTGGTGAAGCCGTTTATAACCAGACGTTGCCTCCTGACGTTGGTTCACTCATTGGTCTTCTCTCGTGTTGATTATTGCAATGCCCTGTTGGTGGGTCTTCCAAATTATATTTTGAAGAAAGTTCAGTCTGTTCTTAACAGGGCCGCAAGACTAATTTTTGGTGTTCCACCTAGAACTCCTACTACATCTCTTCACATAGAACTGCACTGGCTGCCAGTAAGAGCAAGAATAGAATTTAAGTTGTGTTTGGTGACTTTTAAGGTTCTCAAATTTGGTGAGCCTAGGTACCTTGCGGAGCTGCTCAGGCGCCCACCGGCACACCATGGTGTAGTTGTGCGTCATGACAATGACCCTTTTCGTCTTGATGAACCAAGGGCTTTCCAGCAGTCTTCTTTCTTTGAGAGGTCATTCTCCTACATGTCTCCGAGGTTGTATAACAGGTTGCCGCTGTCCATGAGACAACTGAGTTCTGTTGAATGCTTCAAGAGACAACTTAAGACTTTTCTCTTTGAGAGAAGCTATGATCTTGAGAGAGGTGTCATGACAGATGGCTATAGAGTTTAGGCTATTTTGCCACTGCTAGTGATTGTTAAATGTGTGTTGTATATAAGCCTTCTTTTGATGCATTGATTTTTGTTCCTTTTTCTTTCTCTTTTCGAGCGCTAGTGAATTCTTCGGAAAAATTGGCACTTATGAGAAATAAGTAACATGCTTATTATTATTATTATTTTACTGGGAAGGGCCCGGCCCCTTCTTAAATGGGACGGTGCTAGTCTTGTGGTCAGTCTTGGTATCATGGCTCTTGTACTTGTTTGCATAAGGTATATCACTAACTCAGGGGGGTGGGGCGTCACGCCCCTTGTTACCTGCCTCACTACGCTGGACAAACCCGCACCCACGAATTAGTGATAGCCGGAGGTCAGCCATCTCAGCTGCCTCCTGTAGAGTTTGTGGTTGCTTTTCTTTAAGGTTTAACGTCAGGTCGCCGCCCGTGCATTTGAAAAACTGCTCTAAAAGCACCAACTGTTTAATGTCGTCAAACGTAGTAGCTTTCTCCGACCTCAGCCAATTCCCAAAAGCATCGGACAGCTCCCGGGCATGCTCCAAAAAGGTGCTCTCCCGACCCTTGGTAACACCCCGGAACTTCAACCTGTACGTCTCTGGTTGTAGTTCGTATGCTCTCAGGACAGCCTCCTTGAGTTCCTCATAGATAATACAAGACTCTATAGGCAACGCATCGTAGGCTTTAAGACCCTTGCCTATTAATCTAGAGGATACAAGTGCTGCCCATTTATTCTCTGGCCACTGGTGTTCCTGGCACTTCTTCTCAAAGCGTGCGAAAAATTCTGCAACACCACTCTCATCAAACACCGGAACCAGTTTCAATAAGTGCGAGAGAGACTGCTCATGAACACGGTTACCAGCCCCAAGTCGCTGTCCCGTTGCCTCTACTCGCGACTTCTCTACGTCCATGTTGGCACAGTACCTAGTCGACTCTAAATCCGCTTGGATTTTTGCTAGCTCTATGTGCTGAGACTTCTGACTGATAGTTTTTCTCTCTTCTATCTTGGCTAATTCTATTTGCTGCTGGAGCTCACCTGCCCTGATAGCCTTTCTCTCTTCGATCTTAGCTAATTCGAGCTGAAGCAATAATTCTGGAGATAACCCTTGAGGAGGTGAAGGTGCTACAATGTTTGAAATTACCGGTGGTCCCCCCAGGGGCAACCCACCCTGCCAGTCACCACCCAACTGCGGAAGCGTACCCGGGGTCGGCAAACTACTGGGATGGCTGGGAGTCGAGTGTAGGGGAAGCATGGCCGAAGGGCTCTGAGCACTCAACCCATCTCGCTCACCAGTCACCCTGCCCAGTACACACGTTATCAAGTTATCCTTGGTCATGCTGCTGGTAACCGCATGACCGATAGCTGTGGCCAGGCATTGAAGACCGTACCGATCCATACCCTCCAACCGCTCGGCAGTAACAGGCCATTGCAAAAATATCCTAGCATCCTCCTCACAGTTCACCCGATTAACCCTTTCATCATGCTGCTGTTCCTCAGTTTCGACATTACGTACTGTGTCTCCATTCTCCTCTGACCCGGTATAAGACATGATGCTCACACAAATTTCTCACCACAATATTCAGAAAAGAAGTACCCCAAACTCTTATGTAGCACTATTCACTTGCCAAAAATGTCTGAAGACTCTCAAGTGCTATACTACTTTGCCAAAAAAAAATTAACGTGCCCACCATACTCCTCAATAAACCAAATGACCACAACATTCCTGCAATTATCTCTTAGTTCACAAGATCCTGAGCTAGGTCGCCATTTGTTACGATCCAGGTTCTCAAAGACACAGGGCTCTTCAACATTGGACTAGATAATGGCAAAATGCAACAACGGTAACACTAGATCCAACCCCTGCCTTAAACACTGGAAAACAAAACACCATTACCGCCCTGAGTCGTGCCTGGACAACGAGGTATCCTATGACTCGGTAACTGGTGCACACACACTAGGCTGACGCTCGATGAAACAGCCTATTCTCAAACAGTAAAAGATTACTCGATTAGGTTACACAAAGAAAAGATAGTTAACGTGATTAATTAACGTTACGGTAGATACTCAAATAACTGGCACTCCTGTATTAAAGAAAGTGCAATGCTAGTCCTGCAACATCAACTGGAAACTTCTGAAATAAGTCTGATGCTGGGAAGATGTTCGTAAAGAATCTTGAACAATTATAATGCAGAATACGGGTCACAATAAATACTAGGACATATAGTAATAATAGGCAGGCGACTAATAAAGACTGCGCAAAGGTAGTAATGCTCGACAACTAAAGAAATGCTTTGTGACACAACGCAACAGCCTACTAGGGTTGTGCAACTCAACAACAACCTCGGCTCAAAAGTGCAGTGAATAATAATGTTGCATACATATAATAATGGGGGCTTATCTCTAACCAGTGTCTGCTCAGTTAATAAAGTCTAGCTGGGGCATCAAGGCAGGGCAACAATGGGTGAGCATGCGGCTCGTAGCCTAACGTTGTCCGAAGGTGGTATAATGAAGATTACGTTATATGACGGGGATGCTCTCTTGATAAATCTAGGTCTCTAGTATCTAGTTCTATCCTGGCGATCCCTCAGAAGTCAACACAAAGAGGCAGCACTATGTTGTAAGGCATAGGCTATGGCCCTCTCACACCACAGCGCTGTGCTCGCAAAGTAAACCCACCCGAAGACAACTTAGGCTCCCACAGTACCTGTTGATGTCGTGCAGGGCTTAGCTAAAACTGCACACATTGGAGACAATGACACAGTAACCCTACCCCTAGTCTAGCTTTAGATAACCAAGCAGAATCACTCAACACCTTGCCAGGGAGACATATACCGGTCTACAACCTTCCCGAGAGAGGACACATACGGAAAAGTCCGTCTCTCTAACCTCAATAAAGCATAATACCTCCTTAACCTAATACATGGAAATATCTGAGAGCTTCGCGTACAATACGACTGGTCGACGGTGAACGTCTATGCTGAAACCAGAAGGGATGTTGAGTTTAATAAAGAGTAGAGAATGAGAAAGGAGAAGTCGAGAGAGAGAAATAGTATGCAAAGTGGCGAGTATGGGGGACATAATTGCAAAGGGTGTAGGCGATACGCGTGTCAGGCAAGCTCTGAGCTGGTAAAGAACACGAGGCCGCGATGGGAAGGGACTAGTTGACCACCCGGCCGCCAACGCCGTCTGCGCCCAAGCGAGCCGCGTCATAGCTCACCCCGCTGCCAGGTGTACTCCCTCACTCTCTCTCGCTCGCCTCCCACACCAGCAACATTTATATTATAGCGAATATAAAATACAAGGCGCGGTCACAGACCAAAACAAAGACCATTTTTGGCCTGTCTGTGGCAACACGACACTAATTAAATAAAGCAGATCATTCTAGGACAACTGTAGCCCATCCCCCCATCCTGGCGAGCGCTAGCGAGCTGCAATGCCCCACGCAACCATTCTGCTAACGCCGGGAGGCATCACAATACCACTACTAGACTCCCAAACAATCTATATCATGCCCAATCGCTTAGGAATTGAGAACAATACAGAGCAAAAACCATGGAAAGTCAAGTGCAATAAACCTCTGTGCCAAGCCTATTATCCCTAGCCTATGTCCTATTAATACACCGAGTGGCTCTCTTCAGCACAGCTCAGCGGTGGTGCTGTAAGGGTTAAACAACTATAATGACTTAACACTTACATCATCTGGGGTTAGCTCAATACACCAGAGTGCAATGGGGACAACCTCACCTAGTAACGGCCTCCACCCCTAGTTCCAAACTGCATCGAATGTATTGTTGCTAAAACTACACAAGGCACAAGGGCTGATATCCTGGGGAAGTTGGATACTGGCGGCCACCCATAGAGGGTTGGATAAGACCTGAGTCAAAGGATGCTGTGTGGTGGAAAAGTGGCCTTAGCCTACCCTCGTCCCACCCAGTAACCTCGGCCTCAAAGGCCTGACAAAAACAGAGATAACCAGGGCAGCCACCCAATCCCCCCAGAGATATCAACCATGAATAATATGCACATCTAATACTGGTAAAACAATGCAGCAGAATAATGGAAGAGAAATGGAAGGAAACAGTGTTGAAGCTTATAATTAAGATTGGCCAGAGGACGAAATATGCAGTGAAACTAACTAAACTCTAGTACTTAAACTAATGAAGTTAAAACAAAACCAATATGCTTATAATGACTCCAGCCCTTCAATGCTTCGATCTAATAAGGAACACAATTATTAAATGTGGTAATAAGGGAAACTTAAGAAGCAAGCTTTACCAACACCAACCGGTGATGTAAGAGCGAGAGCCAGGAAGCCAGGCTAGAGTGAGGGTGGGACCCTGTGAACACACCCAGAGGGTCCCCTGGCCGCGCCAAGAGAAAAGTGAGAGCTCCAAGCATCACCAGACTGCATATCTATACCAGGCACTTGTGCTCTCACTAACAATACAAAGTAATCAAATATCACACAAGGCATCATTGTGCAAACTTATGATAACGAAAACAATCCCCCAAGGGCTGAACAAAAGTAGTAATTATACTCGTGGCAACAAAACAGTGCTATCTCTGTGGCAACAGAGGAGAGCGTTACATAACATGGTGCCATCATGATGTCACTGCTGGACACGAAAGATACAGGGGAGATTGAGAGAGAGAGAACTCATGACTCTCCCCCACTTTAACAAAGGCTATGTCAAATTATAACTCACTCACAAATGATATAGGTTACAAATTTCATTTGGGAGTGACAATATAATTATACAGTATATATATATAGCCTACTGATATATATATATATATGAGATGGACCGAATATTCGTATGTGCGAATATTCGGTGTTTTTCAATATTCGTATTCGTATTTGCATTTCCATTCATAGCTATTTGCAAACATGCGAATATTTTCACGAAACCAATAGAAGATATACACAAATGTTAAATATTACATTTTAAAGCGTGCGTTCACTTGTACGATGTCGGGGAAAGGCATGCTTCTCTATTAAACCATCTAAGTACCCTAATATGTGAATGTTTTTTCAAACTGAAATTGTGTACATCGACTTCCAAACCAATCTGATCAACTCTGAACTTTGAAATAATTGTAATAGTTCCGAAATCTGACCTTGTTCATTATAAGGAATAAAATTGTCTTGGTACAATGTTGCCAATGTACCGCTAGATACAGCGAATCTCTTCCATCACTTCCATCTAGCGACATCAAGATGTGATGAATTCTAGCGATATTCAAGTTATGTTCCCTATTTTAAGGAATTGTAAAGATTTTTCGATTGTTAAAGATTATTCTAGATACTTCAACATATGTTTTCTAGTGACATACAAGTTTTTAGTGTCTGGTGACTATCTTTTTTTTTTTTTTTTTTTTTTTTAAGAGACAATGAACGGAGGAAGGAAAAACACAGATAAAACAAAACGGTCCATGTGCCTAAAGGCATCCTCCATTCATAAAATGTTTGTAACAACTGGATTTAAACATTTGTAGATTGTAAGTTTGTGGAAAGCAATTCGAGGGAAGTGAATTCCAAAGAGTAGTAGCTCTGGGGATAAATGAATTCTGATAAGCAGAAGTCCTGCATTGTGGAGGAGAAAGTGTAAATTCATGGGCGCTCTCAGCTGCCCTAGTTCTACGGGGAAAGATGTGGAGAGGCGGCACAATTGAAGCAAGTTCCTCGGAACAATTGCTGTGAAAATATCTGTAGAATAATGCAAGGGATGCAACGTTTCTTCGTATGGGTAATGTAGGAAGGTCCTGTGTGATTGCAGGGTTATTGATTAATCTAATAGCTTTATTTTGAATTTTGTCCAACTGCCTCAATGCAACCACTCCACTTCCACCCCACAGAGGTGAACAGTAATCCATCTGAGAACGCACATGACTTTTATATATCACGGCCAACTGCTCGCGATCTAGCGATTTGTCAATGCTATTCTAGCATACATTGTGCTTTAGTTTATCATGCATTGTTTAATGTTGTTGCCCTATTTCTCCAGAAGACTTCCTACATGATATAGTGTATTGTTCTAGTGATAATTACATAATATTATACAGGGCTATTTTAAGTTGGCTGATGATTATGAAACAGTAATATGCTGGACGATGAGATACTGTATGTAAACATGTCTCGGATATCACTGATCATTTTTGGCATTTTCTGCCAAAAGCCCAATGGCTAATCAGTGGTGGTAACGAAACACGCAGCTTTACACATTCACATCGTCATTGGCTTCCGGTAATTAATTTCATAGTAATTTAATTAATGTTTGTTGGTGATATAAAAAGAATTACCAGTTCTTGAAGGATGACAATTTCATCCTTCAATAAAAATTGAAATATTCGCTATTCACTATTCGTATTTTCGAATTTTACCAACAAAAAATCGTATTCGTATTCACAAATAGTGAAAATTGATATTCGTTCCATCTCTAAATATTTTATATATATATATATATATATATATATATATATATATATACAGGGTATTTTAAAACAACACTGACAGACCTCATCTGCTAATTAGTAAATAAAATAACGAAGAAGATTATCTAAGGACAAAATGCAATATAATATACCATTAATGATTTAAACCGCATAGAGTATAATAATTAGTGACACCCAGGTATGAGCTATAATCCGAACACGGGCTAGTGTCCCCCCTCCCCCCAAATAGTCTACCTCTTGCCTCCCATCCCTCCTTCCCCTCACCCTCAGCTCACCCATCCTAGATCTCTTAATCTACTAACGGGAATAATAATAATTGGAGGGTGGTGTAAGAAGTGAAAGGTGGGCTTTTAAAATTAATAAAAATGTGTTACCATGAGTCATATTTTTAAGCCTATGCTATTTTGATAAAATAAATTATGACTGATGATGAATAGAGACATTATTGCCATATTTTGATAAATACAGTATAAGTAATGTAAATGATATACCTTATTAATCAACACTATGACAATATTATCTAATGTTTTAATTGTAGCTGTTGTTGTTGGCCAGCATGTCTGGCCCAGATGTCACAAGTTTGATGGACGTATCTGGTTACATATCAAATACCTTATTTATTGTAAAGTACACACAAACTTTCAATTATTACACAGATGAACTTAATTATTTATGGTGTGAACGGAGAGAATAGAGCGCAACAAACACAAGATCTCGACCTACTTCCAGATGTATTTTTTTTCTTTAGTGGTAGTGTAATATTTTATTTTTTAATAAACAGTGTTATTAAGGCCTTGTATATTAATAAGTAAATTGTCTTCTTTACCACTTTGTGTACAATTAGACCATTAATGTTGTTGCATTATGAGCTAAATATTAGGTCATAATTTAATCAAGAGTCAAGAGAATTCATATAGTCTGTGATCGCATTGAAGAAATATCAACATTATTTATGCCGCTGTACACGTAAGTCCATAAATCATGACATACCCATCCCAATAAGTATGGGACAAAAGTGAGATAACGAACCGAGTTATTATTGCCCCATTGCTTCTTGAGTTTTCTTGGCATGTGAGGAGCTGGCATCATCTTCGTTTCAGTTCGAGTTTTTCTTCGAAGCTTTGGAGTCATAACGAATCTTCTCATGTGTTTAATCATCTGCTCGGCCATCTTCTTCTGTCATAGTGATTTTATTTACCTTATAATATCACATACATATGGATTGTCGTTATTTAGGTGTGTCTCTGCCTTTGTTATTTTATACTTGTTAAGTCCAAGTGACGTAAATTGTTTGTTTTGGGTAACATTAGATGATTTTAAATATTCATTAGTGAACACTGTATACTTGTACGTCTACAGCTACGTAAAATCGTCAAACTTCAACCATAAAACTGATAGACATATTTTGTTAGTACTCTGTGATAATAGTAACGTAATGAGGTATTTGTATTGAAACAGTAAATTGCGCAGGAACAATTTTTCCCCATTCAAACAGTTTCACGAACGATTAAATTACCTATAGCAGTGTTCGGATACCTGACCCAGACTTGAGATTCATTATTTTACCTCTTGGTCATCGTTACAAATGGTGCATATCTTTTTACGATACTTGGATTATAATACTTAGCAGTTTTCTTCTAATTGCAAAATATCATTACCAATTTTATGTTACTTTGATTTTGTAATTATTCATATGTGATTAGGTCATTAGATATCTCCTCTTTACCTTTTTTACTTGGTAATCATTCATATTATGTATCATATGTTTTGTGCTGAGCTCAGAACCCTGTTTTGCTACATTTCTAAATAACCATTTATCTCCGTTACAATATATTTTTGGTAAAAATGTTTTAGAAATATGCGTATTATATATTTTTATCAATGTGGTCGTCACACTCTGGCAGTGTTGTTTTAAAACACCCTGTATATCTATATATATATATATATATATATATCTATCTATCTATCTATCTATCTATTCTATATGCTATTCTATCTATTTGCTCAGGCCCAATCCCCATTTTGAGGGTAGCCGACTCAAGACAGAGCAAGAACAGGGAAAACACAAAAACAACAAAAAATAAACACAGATAAAAAACACAAACTCTCACACATCCAGGTCACCCAGGAGAAGACCCAGAGACCAGGGTTACCAAGCACTCCCCCGGCCCCTGACCACCCGGAGAGGTTCCGATCTCGGCAGGCAGACATGCAGCGGAGCCAAAGCCACAAGCCCTCCCACCACACTTCCAGGCACACCCTTCATATTAATCGTCTCCCCGGGCCAGGCGCCTGATGGACTATTATCTAGTCCAACTTACGCCCGACCCCTTACTCCAAATGACCACGTGTTCACTCAACTATTCACAAGCATTCTCCATTCACTCCTGTCCACCACCACTTCCCCTGCCTGATCTATAGTCATTCCTCTATCATCCAAAGCCTTTCTTACACAGTCTCTCCATCTCAATGGGGGTCTTCCTGCCCTTCTATCTCCCCTTGTACCTGACTCACATATTCTCTTTGTAAGCCTTTCATCTCCCATTCGTTCAACATGACCATACCAGCTCAGCACCCTTCTGTCCACTCTGGCTGACACATGTTCCTGCTGCCCCACTCTCCTACGTATCTCTTCATTCCTCAATCTGTCTCTACGAGTAACTCCACACATACTCCTCAAGCAGCTCATCTCCATCACATCCAGCCCTCTTTTCTCCTTTTTCTTCAGAGCCCATGTCTCAGCCCCACACATCACTGTTGGCACAATAATTCCTTGATACAGTGCACTTTTTACTTTCACTCTGAGATTTCTCGTCTTCCACATACTTCCCATTGCTCCGAAAACCTTCCTTCCTTCACACACTCTCTGTTTTACCTCCACTTCCATACCTCCACTCCTGCTTATTGTTCCTCCTAGATATTTAAAACACTCTACTTGTTCCAATATTTCCCCATCCAGCCTCACATCTAGATTCACCCTATGCTCGCCCCTATTACACACCATTACTTTACTTTTATTGACGTTCACCTTCAGTTTCCTCCTTCCACAAACCACACCAAACTCTTTGACTACCCGCTGCAGTTTCTCATCAGAATCTGCCACCAATGCTGTGTCATCAGCGAACAGCAACTGATTCAACTCCCAATCTCTACCATTCTTTCCTACTAAACCCAATCCTCTTCCCATAGTTCTCCTTTTCACCTCCCTCACCACACCATCCATAAACATATTAAACAGCCATGGTGACATTACACAACCCTGTCGCAAACCTACCTTTACCTCAAATCATTCACTCAACTCACCATTTCCTACTCTCACACATGTTCTGCTCCCTTCATAAAAACTCTTAACTGCTTCTAACAAATTTACTCCTATTTCATAAATCCTTAACACCTTCCACATTGCTTCACAGTCCACACGATCATACGCTTTTTCCAAGTCCATAAAAGCCCAAAATATCTCCTTATGCTTCTCTAAATACGTCTCGCATAACTGTCTTACTGCAAACATCTGATCCACGCACCCTCTTCCCCTCCTAAAACCGCACTGTTCTTCTCCTATTGCAACTTCCGTACACTTTATTATCCTCTCTATCAACACCCTGCCATACAGCTTTCCAACCACTGACAATAAACTAATACCTCTATAACTTGAACACTCCTGCCGATCTCCCTTCCCCTTGTACAACGGCACAATACATGCACTCTTCCAGTCTATTGGTACCATTGACACAGCAAAGCACACATTGAAAAGTCTCACCAACCAATCTATTATCACATCTCCACCCTTCTTTATACACTCCACAGCAATACCATCCAAACCTTTTGCTTTTCCCGCTCTCATTTGTTTCACTGCTTCTTTCACCTCATTTTCCTCAATCCTTTCATTCATTCCCTGCCACCTGGGTGGCCTGGGTAACCTATCTCCATCCACCTCTGCTTCTCTTCCATCTCTTGTATTTAACAAAGATTCAAAATACTCGGCATATCTTTTCCTCACTTCAACTGGTTCCACTAGTAATTCTCCATTTTCATCTTTCACTGACTCTTCCCTCTTTTGTCCTCCTTTCCTTACTTTATTTACCTCCTTCCAGAACATCTTTCGTTCTTCAAAATTCTCACTCAGCCTTTGGCCCCACCTTTCGTTTGCATCTTTTTTCGCTTCTCTAATTTTCCGTTTTGCCTCTCTCCTTTTCTCCTTGTACCTCTCCCATACCTCAACACTACCATCCTGTAAAACCCTCTCAAAACACTGTCTCTTCTCCTCAACTGCCTTTCTCACCGTATCATTCCACCACTCGCTTCCCTTCCTGATACCTCTGCCTCCTACTTTCCTTTTGCCGCATACTACCTCTGCACTTGCTTTCACTCCTTCCTTAAACTGCTGCCATTCAATCTCTACTTCTCTCTCTTCCATCTCTCTCACTTCCATCCACTTTTCATTTAGTGTTTCCTTGTACTCCCTCTCTTTTTCACTCTTCTCTAACTCACTAACTTTTATTACCTCTCTTACTTCACGCTTGTCTCTTATTCTCCTGTAACTCTTAACTCTTAGCTTTCCCTCCACCAGGTAATGATCTGACATACCCTCCGCCTCACCTCTCATCACATTCACATCCAGCAGTCTACACAATCTTTCCCTTGTCACCAGCACATAATCCATCAATACCCTCTCTACAATCTCTCCCCTCACAAGTGTCATGTGTACATGTGTATCTACCTTTTTTTGAAGAACATATTACCTACACTCAATCTACACTCTTCACATACATTTTTCAGTCTTTCTCCACTCTCGTTTACACCATCCACACCAAAACTACCGATGACTCCCTCAACAGGCTCATTTCCTACCGTAGCATTTAGGTCCCCTAAAACTATAACATTTTCATTTTCATCAAACCCTTGTAGACAATCTCTCAAATCCTCCCAGAAACCCTCTACCTCGTCTAACTCTCTCTCTCTCTCTCTCTCTCTCTCTATATATATATATATATATATATTTTATATACCGGTATATATATACAGTATACTGTATATTGTACTGTGTGTGCATAGCAAGGCATGACGGTAGGAAACAATTTTGTCATGTGCATGTAACTACAAAATTGTGTGAGCAAGAAAAACATGTACTGTAACCGTTTCCCGGTTTGATAGAGAAGGTCGGCATGGGGATGAACGTGTAAGCTGCGACAACTTCAAAGGCGGGATTTTTACCGGCTTAGATACCCAACGTACACACATACACACACACACACATACTATTCTCTCTCTGTGTGCGTGTGTGTGTGTTTCATCTGCGATTCTTTGGTTGTTTGTGTGTGGCTTTCTCTAGGTCTGTATTTCCCCGTGTATGAAATTTCCTGCTAGTCTGTCTTTGTGTACTGGTTTATCAGAATGTTTGTATACTATTTGTATCACATACCTCGCTACCGCCAGACGCTGCAGACGCTCTGTCAACGCTCACACGATCTCGATAATAATTTGAGTGTTAACTACTCATCCTCTTCATTCTTGTGCATGAAAGGTGGTTAAGAGCACGTTTAACCATCCTGTAGTTTAGTAAGTAACACTGCACGATATTTCGCTGTGTATTGACTGATAAACTTTGTGTTTATCACAAGACTCCTGCTCGGACAGGGCGCCACTAGCGCCATCTGTTGTTTTGTTTTGTGTTGTAAACAAACGCTCTCTTCTTAGTTGATATAAAATCGTAGCCCCTAATTTTACCCATTACCTACTGTAGTAAGTATCAATTTAACTGCTTTTTTTTTTTTTTTTTTTTTTTTTTTTTTTTTTTTTTAAGAGACAATGAACGGAGGAAGGAAAAACACAGATAAAACAAAAAGGTCCATGTGCCTAAAGGCATCCTCCATTCATAAAATGTTTGTAACAACTGGATTGAAACATTTGTAGATTGTAAGTTTGTGGAAAGCAATTCGAGGGAAGTGAATTCCAAAGAGTAGTAGCTCTGGGGATAAATTAATTCTGATAAGCAGAAGTTCTGCATTGTGGAGGAGAAAGTGTAAATTCATGGGCGCTCTCAGCTGCCCTAGTTCTACGGGGAAAGATGTGGAGAGGCGGCACAATTGAAGCAAGTTCCTCGGAACAATTGCTGTGAAAATATCTGTAGAATAATGCAAGGGATGCAACGTTTCTTCGTATGGATAATGTAGGAAGGTCCTGTGTGATTGCAGGGTTATTGATTAATCTAATAGCTTTATTTTGAATTTTGTCCAACTGCCTCAATGCAACCACTCCACTCCCACCCCACAGAGGTGAACAGTAATCCATCTGAGAACGCACATGACTTTTATATATCACGGCCAACTGCTCGTCAGTGAAGAATTCTCGAACTCTGTACAAGGAGTCCCAGTTTTTTAGAGGCATTCTTAGCAATGCTTCTAACATAATGTGTCCAGCTCAAGTTAGTAGTTAATGTTACACCGAGAATGTCAATACTAGGGGAAGTGGGAATATTTACATCATTAAAAAATATATGGGAGTCAGTGAGATTCTGTCGGTTAGAAAATTGAATGTACTTGGTTTTCTGTGCATTAAAGGAAACTAGATTCTTTTGTCCCCATCCATTAATTCTAGAAAGGTCCTGGTTCAGAGAAATTGCAGTGTTTATTTTTGAATTTATAAGATCGGGATTTATAAGATCGCCTTGTATGTAAGTAAAGCTTTGCATATTAATTTGCCAATAAACAATATTGTGTACTAACTAACCTGCCTACAGGAACGAACGCCGACGCCATTTTGTAAACAAACTTTTTTGGGGGATTATACATATTACATTCCAACCAATTTTGTAGTAAATTTAAGTGCATTCATTTATCTTTTCCCCCTAGATATATTCTTGACTTTTTCTCCTCAGAGTGATTTTACTTTAAGCTAAGGGTGGTATTTGTACAAACTAACCTAGCCTAACCCAACCTGCCAAGCTTTTAACCTAATCCAAACCTAGCCTAGCCTATAGCCAGCCAATCTGTTGTTCTTATTAACTCTAGTAGATATTGTATTTAGTATCCTACTGTAGCTATATATATCTGTAATTTTAGTTGTTGCTTGCACGATCTTGTAGTAACCTTTGACTGATTCATTTTGTTTTGTTTTATCTAAAAAGAGTAGGCTACTGATTTACTAGGCTACAGTGACACCAGGGCCATCTGTTGATACAGTATATTAACCCCTTGTGTGCGGTCACACTTTATTTTTATATAATCTCTATTTGGTGAATTGTATATTTAGTTACATATTCTGTTATATATATATATATATTTGTTTAAGGTTAGGTTATCTCACCTGGTAGCCTATTTCTGTGTATTTCAATTTTATTATTTTCGGTTAGGCTATTCAACGCTGGTAGCCTATTGGTGCGTATTTAAATTTTTTAAAAAACTTTAGGTTAGGCTATCGCCCCTGGAAGCCTAATTCTGCGTATCTCAATTTTTTTTGTTTTCGGTTAGGGGGTACCTATTGTTGTGTATTTCAACATTGTTTTCGGTTGAAGTGATTGAAGTGTTCCTAAAGTGAGTGAAGTGTTTTAAAGTGAGTTAAGTGTTTTAAAGTGAGTGAAGTGATCTGAAGAAACTGTCTGTTACCATGCCTCGCACTTGTACGAACTGCGCCAGTAGGTTTGATGAGTCCATGTTTTTTACTGTCGATCTTCAAGTCTGCCGTCTCTGCCAGCAACAAGAGAATTTGACAGTGAAATTAGATGAAGCCTACAACAAGATCAACGTCCTCACCATGAAGCTGGAATCACTCCAAGAGTTTGTAACACTCAACGTTGGAGTACCACAAACTTCAATTGTCACCGCAACTCCAGCAGCCACCAACGCCCCAACATCAACTGCCAACAATTCAACGCCTGCAGTAGCCATTTCATCTGATGGTTCCGATACTCATGAAACAAATAGTAACTCTCTTCCCCCTCAAGACAACTTCCGTGTTGTGAGGAACAACGTTGCCCCAAGACCAGGAAACCCATACCGATTACCAAGTGTCAAAACCGCTTCCAGATACTCGCAGACTCAGATGACGAAGCGGAAATAGAAGAAGTCCGGCTCGTGGGAGACTCGATGATACGTGGTCAGCTCACAGAGTTTTGCGCCAGAGCACCTAAGACCAGGAAGCGTTTTTGTATCCCTGGTGGTGGTGTGGACGACGTAGTTGCTGCAGTTGACGAAGTATCTAAGCTGGCCCCTGCTAATACAATGTACGTCATCCACGTTGGATCCAACGATGTACAGCGAACCCGGTCGGAAGATTTGCTTTTAAAGTACCAGCAGTTGATCAAGTCGTTTAAGGAGAAGTCATCAAGGATCATCGTCTCAGGAATCGTCCCCCGGCTTGGTGTAGAGAGCCGATTTTACAACATAGCCACCAGCACAAATCGTTGTCTAGCAAACCTCTGCAGGAAGGAAAACGTGGGATTCGTCGACACCTGGGACAATTTCTACTACGATGACTATTTGTTTTCGGACGATGGAGTTCATCTGAACCAGGTGGGAGCAGCACGTTTTGGGCATCTTCTCAACGATGCGGTGAAGGATTTTCGGAGAAGAAATCGACTCAGCACAGGACAACCAGGAAGGAGGACCGAAGACAGCGAGGGCGGCAACCTGCGAAAGAATTAAATGCTAATCTCTCAAGAACCGCGAATTTGGATAAAGCTCCACCAATACGACCCAAATTCAAAACCGCCAGGGATAACAACCGAGGACCGATGTCAGCCATGAATGTAAATGTAGATCCGATCAGAACCAAAAATTTGATTAAAGAACGTTCTGTGAATTCTAAAACCGCAACTTTAAAGGTTTTCTATGCAAACGCTCGTAGCATACGCAATAAATTTTCAGATTTAGAGGAACTAGTGTTTACTGAAAATTATGATGTGATTGGTATAACAGAATCTTGGCTCAATACAGTAGATAGAGACTTTTTAGCAGAGTATTCACTTCCCGGTTATGTAATGTTTGAGAAAAGCCGAATAAATAAAAATGGAGGTGGCGTTTTATTTTATATCAAAGAAAGTCTTAACCCGACCCTCTTGTCAAAACCTCAAATTGTGAACGTCGACACATCTTTTGTGCTAATAAAGAATAATAAAGGTACAAAAATAATACTTGCATTAATATACAGACCTCCAGCTCAATCAGTGCAAACTGACCGAGAAATTTATGAACAAATTGCAGATGTAAGTAACTCACAAAATACCGTATTTTTGGGTGACTTTAATTTACCTGTGACCAAGTGGGGCGATACTCTTACTTCACACTCCGGACATGACTTGTATACGAACTTGCAAGAGAGTTCGCTTTATCAATTTGTTCGAACACCGACCCGTGGTAATAACGTTCTTGACATTGTACTTGCAACAATGCAAGTACAAGTCTTCCCAAGCTTTCTGGTATCTAGCCAAAAACCTCTCTAACAATTTCTCTTCCTCGTCTTTCCCTCCCCTTTCCCACTCTGATGGCACAACCATCACTATCATCAACCATCATAATCCGTCAAGAACCGCGAATTTGGATAAATCTCCACCAACACGACCCAAATTCAAAACCGTCAGGGATAACGACCGAGGACCGAGGACAGCCATGAATGTAAATGTAGATCCGACCAGAACCAATAATTCGATGAAAGAACGTAATGCGAGTTCTAAAACCGCAACTTTAAAGGTTTTCTATGCAAACGCTCGTAGCATACGCAATAAATTTTCAGATTTAGAGGAACTAGTGTTTACAGAAAATTATGATGTGATTGGCATAACAGAATCTTGGCTCAATACAGAAGATAGAGACTTTTTAGCAGAGTATTCACTTCCCGGTTATGTAATGTTTGAGAACAGCCGAATAAATAAAAATGGAGGTGGCGTTTTATTTTATATCAAAGAAAGTCTTAACCCGACCCTCGTGTCAAAACCTCAAATTGTGAACGTCGACACATCTTTTGTGCTAATAAAGAATAATAAAGGTACAAAAATAATACTTGCGTTAATATACAGACCTCCAGCTCAATCAGTGCAAACTGACCGAGAAATTTACGAACAAATTGCAGATGTAAGTAACTCACAAGATACCGTAATTTTTGGCGACTTTAATTTACCTGTGACCAAGTGGGGCGATACTCTTACTTCACACTCCGGACATGACTTGTATACGAACTTGCAAGAGAGTTCGCTTTATCAATTTGTTCGAACGCCGACCCGTGGTAATAACGTTCTTGACATTGTACTTGCAACAAAAGAAGAATTGATAGAGAATTTGAATGTTGGTGATGAATTCAGTAACAGCGACCATCGTACGATAACTTTCACTTTAAAGTTTACTAGTAACGAACCAAATAGTAGCATCGAAAAAGTCCCTAATTTCAAGAAAGCAAACTTCCATAAACTTAGAGCTATGTTTAAAGAAACTGACTGGAGCTTTTTAATTAACAATAACGACATAAATACATCTTGGAAGTTATTCGAAACCACTTACCTAAAAGCAGTGCAAGACTGCATACCATCGAAAATACGGCGTCCAGGCCATAATAATAAGCCCAAATGGTGGAATAAAGATATTTCAAACTGCCTGCTTGCTAAAAAATTTGCTAATGATAGATTAAAATCCTCACAAAATGACGAAGAACGGGTGAAATTTGTAGAGCTACGACGCAAAGCCAAAAAGTTAATTAAGCAAAGTAAAAAGACCTTAGAGTTACATATTGCGAATCAAAGTAAAACAAACCCGAAAGAATTCTATAGTTATATCAGAAAGAAAAAAGTAGTTACTTCAACTGTTGGACCGTTAGTCGATGAAAAAGGAGAATACACCAAAGACGAAGTACAAATGAGTAATGCCCTCAATACCTTCTTTGCATCAGTTTTTACAACCGAAGATCTCAGTGATATCCCTACACCATCGCCGATTCAGATTGATAATTCAGATGTTCTAAGCAATATCACCGTTACAGAGAGAGAAGTATTGAATTGTTTAGATAAACTCAAAGTAAATAAAACGCCAGGACCTGATACAATCTCGCCTAGAGTTCTAAAGGAAGCTAAGAATGAGCTCTCCAAACCACTGACATTACTATTCAATAAATCCTTGCAGTCTGGAACTATGCCTGATCAGTGGAAGCTAGCCAACGTAACACCGATATTCAAAAAAGGCAGCAAATCCCTACCCAGTAACTATCGTCCAATTAGCTTAACCTCAGTTGTATGTAAAATGCTAGAAACGGTCATACGAGACAGACTCGTAAATCACTTAGAGGAAAATAACATACTTAAAGATACTCAACACGGCTTTCGTAAAAAACGTTCCTGTTTAACAAACCTCTTAGACTTCTTCCACGATATCCTCAACCTCTACGATGAGAGTAAAGCTGTAGATATTATATACCTTGATTTTCAAAAGGCCTTTGACAAAGTTCCCCACAAACGTTTACTGCTAAAACTAAAAGCGCATGGAATACAAGACGGTGTGTTGAAATGGATAGAAAATTGGCTCAACAACAGAAAGCAAAGAGTAGTCATAAACGGTAAGGCATCTAAATGGACCAATGTAAGTAGCGGGGTACCCCAGGGATCGGTACTAGGACCAATTCTCTTTCTAATTTACATCAACGACATAGATGAGGGTCTCACCTGCACAATCTCAAAATTTGCTGACGATACAAAAATTGCAAATAGCGTACTCTCAAAAGAACAAGTTGACGATATGCAACACAATCTAGATAAATTGTCATGTTGGGCCCAAATTTGGCAAATGAGTTTCAATGCGGATAAATGTAAAGTACTACATGTCGGATACCTAAATGAGAAAGCAAACTATTCGATGAATGGCACTCAGCTTAAGAATGTAAACAGAGAAACTGATCTGGGAGTAACAATATCGAGTAACCTAAAACCGAGTCAACAATGTTCAGAAGTTGTTAAGAAGGCAAACAAAATAATTGGCTTTATAGGCAGGTCATTTGAGCATAAATCCAAAGAAGTTATCCTAACCCTTTACAATTCCTTAGTCCGCCCTCTTCTGGAATACTGCGTTCAATCCTGGTGCCCTTATTACCAAAAAGATATAAACAAGCTAGAACGAGTTCAACGTAGAGTTACCAAAATGATACCTAGCCTAAAGAACAAACCATACGAAGAGCGTCTTAGAGAATTAAATCTATTTCCTTTAACCCAGCGCAGATTAAGAGGCGACTTAATTCAAGTGTTCAAAATCATCAAAGGCATCGACAATATGAACTGTAGTAAGTACTTCACTATCGACCAATCTAATTACACACGGGGAAACGGTTGCAAAATTATTGGTAAATCTTTTAACTCGCACGAATCTAAGAATTTCTTCTTCAATCGAGTTGTCAACTTGTGGAATGGGCTTCCCCGAAACGTTATAGACTGCAGCAACGTTGATTCATTTAAATTCCGCCTAGACAAATATCTCGCATCAAACCCGCGACTGACTGCGTTTGTAAATGAATAACTTTATCCTCCCCTCAGTTACTAACCCATATGTCCCCTACTAACTTCCTAGTCCTGCCACGTTAGTGGCAGGGCAGTAGTTCCCTTTCCAATGTTCCCTTACCCACTCTAAACCACTGTTTGGACACTTGATCCTCAGTGTTTTGGAGGACAAGCAGCCTAGAAGGGTCACTAGATCTGTTGTTGCTTGATTTCCTTTGTACTCCTTTGTACTCCTTTGTACTTCTTCCTCTGACAAAGCTAAACTCTTCGCTCAAACTTTTGCTAGAAACTCCACCTTGGATGATTCCGGTGCTATTCCTCCCTCTCCGCCCTCCTCTCTCTTACTTATGCCTAATATCCTAATCTCTTCTAAAGATGTACTTTTTACCCTCTCTGGGCTTAACACTAATAAGGCGTACGGTCCGGACGGTGTTCCTCCTGTTGTTCTCAAAAACTGTGCTTCCGTGCTGACTCCCTGCCTAGGCAAACTCTTTCGTCTCTGTCTATCCTCTAACGTCTTCCCTTCATGCTGGAAGTTTGCTCACATTCAACCTGTCCCAAAGAAGGGTGACCGCTCTCAACCCTCCAACTATCGTCCAATTGCTCTTATCTTTTGTCTTTCTAAAGTTTTTGAAACTATTCTTACTTCCAAATTTCTTAAGCATTTCTCTTCTCATAATCTGCTCTCAGATCGCCAGTATGGCTTCCTTAAGGGTCGCTCTACTGGTGATCTTCTTTCATATCTTACTAACTCTTGGTCATCCTCCTTTCGGGACTTCGGTGAGACTTTTTCTATTGCACTAGACATATCGAAAGCCTTCGATAGAGTCTGGCATAAATCTTTAATTTCTAAACTACCCTCCTTCGGTTTCTATCCCTCCATCTGTGCCTTTGTCTCTAATTTCCTTTCCGGCCGTTCCATAGCTGCGGTTGTGGACGGCCATTGTTCACTTCCTCACCCTATAAACTCCGGTGTTCCTCAGGGCTCTGTCCTATCTCCTATTCTCTTTCTAATTTTTATAAATGATCTCCTTAACTGTACCTTAATTCCCATCCATTCATACGCAGACGACTCAACCTTACACTACTCCATTAGTTTTTCAGCACGCCCCAGCCAGCAATCCCTCAACGGCAAATGTAATGAAGCCATAGAACTCTTAAATTCTGATCTAAATACTATTTCCAATTGGGGCAGAGAAAACCTTGTTAACTTTAATGCTTCCAAAACCCAATTTCTCCATCTATCTACCCGTCAGGATCTCCCAGCGGACTATCCCTTATTCTTCAACAATACAAAATCAACCCTTCATCTTCTCTCAATATTCTTGGTGTCTCTTTTTCTTCTGCTCTCATTTGGAGGGACCATATTACCAGTCTTGCTAAGGCAGCCTCCCAGAAGCTGGGTGTGCTCAACCGCCTTAGGGGGTTCTTTTCCCCTGCACAGCTTCTTGCTCTGTACAGGGGCATAGTGCGCCCTTGTATTGAGTATTGTTCACATGTGTGGGGAGGTTCCTCTCACACCGCTCTCCTAGACAAAGTTGAAAGGAAGGCCTTTCGTATCATTAACTCCCGTCCACTCACCAACTCTCTGCAATCTCTCTCTCTCCACCGCAATGTTGCATTTCTCTCGCTATTCTATCGCTACTATAATAATCAGTGTTCCTCAGAGCTATCCCAGTGCATACCACCTCCTTTACGTAGGGCACGTGGTACCCGTCTTGCAACTCAATCCCACCCCTACTCTGTGCAACTCTCCAACCCAAGAGTGAAACGTTACTCTCAAACTTTCTTCTACTCAACATCTGAGCTCTGGAACTCTCTCCCAGAATCAGTCTTTCCCTCTTCCTATGACTTAAATTGCTTCAAACTCCGTGTGTCCAGGCATTTTGGCTCGAACGTCCCTTGATTTTGGCCCTGTCACTCTTTCAACTATGGGGGAGGCACTCCCTATAGGCAGTTATGCCTTTTGCCTCTCTCAATCACATAGAAAAAAACAAACAAAAGAAGAATTAATAGAGAATTTGAATGTTGGTGATGAATTCAGTAACAGCGACCATCGTACGATAACTTTCACTTTAAACTTTACTAGTAACGAACCAAATAGTAGCATCGAAAAAGTCCCTAATTTCAAGAAAGCAAACTTTCATAAACTTAGAGCTATGTTTAAAGAAACTGACTGGAGCTTTTTAATTAACAATAACGACATAAATACATCTTGGAAGTTATTCGAAACCACTTACCTAAAAGCAGTGCAAGACTGCATACCATCGAAAATACGGCGTCCAGGCCATAATAATAAGCCCAAATGGTGGAATAAAGATATTTCAAACTGCCTGCTTGCTAAAAAATTTGCTAATGATAGATTAAAATCCTCACAAAATGACGAAGAACGGGTGAAATTTGTAGAGCTACGACGCAAAGCCAAAAAGTTAATTAAGCAAAGTAAAAAGACCCTAGAGTTGCATATTGCGAATCAAAGTAAAACAAACCCGAAAGAATTCTATAGTTATATCAGAAAGAAAAAAGTAGTTACTTCAACTGTTGGACCGTTAGTCGATGAAAATGGAGAATACACCAAAGACGAAGTACAAATGAGTAATGCCCTCAATACCCTCTTTGCATCAGTTTTTACAACAGAAGACCTCAGTGATATCCCTACACCATCGCCGATTCAGATTGATAATTCAGATGTTCTAAGCAATATCACCGTTACAGAGAGAGAAGTATTGAATTGTTTAGATAAACTCAAGGTAAATAAAACGCCTGGACCTGATACAATTTCGCCTAGAGTTCTAAAGGAAGCTAAGGATGAGCTCGCCAAACCACTGACATTACTATTCAATAAATCCTTGCAGTCTGGAACTATGCCTGATCAGTGGAAGATAGCCAACGTAACACCGATATTCAAAAAAGGCAGCAAATCCCTACCAAGTAACTATCGTCCAATTAGCTTAACCTCAGTTGTATGTAAAATGCTAGAAACGGTCATAAGAGACTGACTCGTAAATCACTTGGAGGAAAATAACATACTTAAAGATACTCAACACGGCTTTCGTAAAAAACGTTCCTGTTTAACAAACCTCTTAGACTTCTTCCACGATATCCTCAACCTCTACGATGAGAGTAAAGCTGTAGATATTATATACCTTGATTTTCAAAAGGCCTTTGACAAAGTTCCCCACAAACGTTTACTGCTAAAACTAAAAGCGCATGGAATACAAGACGGTGTGTTGAAATGGATAGAAAATTGGCTCAGCGACAGAAAGCAAAGAGTAGTCATAAACGGTAAGGCATCTAAATGGACCAATGTAAGTAGCGGGGTACCCCAGGGATCGGTACTAGGACCAATTCTCTTTCTAATTTACATCAACGACATAGATGAGGGTCTCACCTGTACAATCTCAAAATTTGCTGACGATACAAAAATTGCAAATAGCGTACTCTCAAAAGATCAAGTTGACGATATGCAACACAATCTAGATAAATTGTCACATTGGGCCCAAATTTGGCAAATGAGTTTCAATGCGGATAAATGTAAAGTACTACATATCGGATACCTAAATGAGAAAGCAAACTATTCAATGAATGGCACTCAACTTAAGAATGTAAACAGAGAAACCGATCTGGGAGTAACAATATCGAGTAACCTAAAACCGAGTCAACAATGTTCAGAAGTTGTTAAGAAGGCAAACAAAATAATTAGCTTTATAGGCAGATCATTTGAGCATAAATCCAAAGACGTAATCCTAACCCTTTACAATTCCTTAGTCCGCCCTCTTCTGGAATACTGCGTTCAATGCTGGTGCCCTTATTACCAAAAAGACATAAACAAGCTAGAAACGAGTTCAACGTAGAGTTACCAAAATGATACCTAGCCTAAAGAACAAACCATACGAAGAGCGTCTTAGAGAATTAAATTATTTCCTTTAACCCAGCGCAGATTAAGAGGTGACTTAATTCAAGTGTTCAAAATCATCAAAGGCATCGACAATATGAACTGTAGTAAGTACTTCACTATCGACCAATCTAATTACACGCGGGGAAACGGTTGCAAAATTATTGGTAAATCTTTTAACTCACACGAATCTAAGAATTTCTTCTTCAATCGAGTTGTCAACTTGTGGAATGGGCTTCCCCGAGACGTTATAGACTGCAGCACCGTTGATTCATTTAAATTACGCCTAGACAAATATCTTGCATCAAACCCGCGACTGACTACGTTTGTAAATGAATAACTTTATTTTATCCTCCCCTCAGTTACTAACCCATATGTCCCCTACTAACTTCCTAGTCCTGCCACGTTAGTGGCAGGGCAGTAGTTCCCTTTCCAATGTTCCCTTACCCACTCTAAACCACTGTTTGGACACTTGATCCTCAGTGTTTTGGAGGACAAGCAGCCTAGAAGGGTCACTAGATATGTTGTTGCTTGATTTCCTTTGTACTCCTTTGTACTCCTTTATATGTATGGATACCTAACTAGATGTGTCTATATTCATATGGGAGTCAGTTTTGAATTTTATTTCTTTGCGATTATATTATAATGTTATAAAGAAAGGGTAGCTCGAAATGTTAATTATGTAGATGGTATTAAGCACCCTGTGGTTTATGCCGCGTTCTAATACTTTGTTCTGGGAATTATTTGACGATTGTGTTCAGATTATTAATGATTTATGGAAGTCAAAGGATATGGCTATAATTGAGATAGTCTTCATCCATTTAATACCCGCAGGTCCTTTAAGCTGTATTAAATCGCCTAATGATAACCATAATAAACTGTCAAAATGTGTCACAATTCTCCGGGGGGGGGGGGGGGGGAAGGGTTTGGGGGGGGGGGGGTTAAAACCATAGTTTGGACCTAAAATCATAACTATTGCATACATTCAAAAATCTCTTTTGACTGACGTTCGCATTCACGCAACAATTGTCTGTGAAATTTGGTGAACATCCGTCCAACGGTCTAGGAGGAGTTTGGAGACTCTTGACTGAATAAGAGCAACGTGATGCTTCGGCAGTAATTGTTCACATGACTCTGCCACCTCATGGTTACTGGTATAGAAAGGTACACCAAGGATCCGCTTCATTGACTTGTTGATAGCTAAGGCAAAAGTTTTGAAGATACCTGTAGAAAAAGTCTTACAATTGTTCCAGAGTGGAAGTCCAAAGTCGGGCTTGCAATACGCATTGTATAAAAATAAAAGTGTTTTCTTATCAACATATGAAAAATTTCTAATTACTGTATTAAAACTTGAATAACATGTTTTCAGCCTTAAATCAACATCATCATTGTCATATAGAGAAGAAGAGATCACATGGCCCAGATATTTAAACGATTTTACTAGGTCTAGTTCATGATGATGTAATTTTATAGTATTAACCGAAGATTGGTTTCCTTTCCTTTTGAATTTCATGCATTTTGTCTTGTTTTTATTAATAATCAAACCATGTTTTTCTAATTCAATTTTCAATTTAATATACAATATTTCCATATCATGTTCGTGAGCAATAAGAGCTATATCGTCGGCATAGGCCAAAATATTAATTTGTGTTATTCCCAGTTGACACCCTAGATTCATATTAGACAGTTCTTCTAAAATATTATCTATATATAGTTTAAATAAAAAGGGGGATAGTATTCCTCCCTGCCTTACTCCCCTCTCCACATAATAAAAGGATCCCTGGTGCCCCTTCCATGTCACATTAGCAAATTGATTTCTGAGGTAATGCATAAGAAAATACACTAAGTCCACTGGTACTCCCTTATTCAATAATTTTTCACCCAATAGCAAATTATTTACATAATCAAATGCCTTGGACAGATCAATAAATGTTATGAATCCAGAGTCATTTTTATGAGAGTAATTGAACATCAATTCTTTTAAAACAAAACATGCATCAGTTGTCGACACTCCTCTTTTAAAGCCAAATTGTTTATGGTTTAAAAAAACTTTTTCCTCAAGTGTATATCCAGTATATGAATTTCGAAGAGTTTCAACAAGCAGGAAGCCTGCATAACAGGTCTGTGATTATTAGATAAAGTAACATTACCCTTTTTATCTTCAACTATTGGTGTTATATTTCCTTTTAGTATATGAGTTGGTAGATAACAATGACTGAAGCATACATTGAAAATATATGACAGAATCGCAAGAACGTTATCTGATGCATTCTTCAGAAAAAGCGAGTGTAATCTATCATGCCCAACGCCAAGATTTAATTTACAAATTGCTCGCTTCAATGATATATGCGAGGTTACAACATTCATTTTCCTACCTTCTTTCCACTTCCTTTTAAACTTATTCATAAAATCATCTTTACCGATTAATTCAGGATCATCGCTATGCACTAAATACATATTAGAAAATACGTTTATAATTTCATTAGGATCCGAATGACAATCAATGATATTTGTAGTTTTTTCTTTAGCTCTTTTGATCTTTACTTTCTTCCAAAACTGTTCCTTATATTTCAATCGAAACTTATCAATAATAGACTTACATATTTCTTTATTTTCATTTTGCTTACATTTTTTTAGTGCTTGCTTAAACTTACTTCTTGATTCAACCATTTCTGTATACTCAGGACAATCTCGAGATTTACCTTTAGCTATCCATTTCAAAAAGCAGTTTCTAGCTATTGTATGATGGTTTTTAATTTCGCGGTTCCAACCTGGGATTATTTTAAATTTATTTGTAATGATACATTTTTTCTTATAATCTTCAGACGAATCAGCAATTGCAATACGTATTGATTCCTACAAGCAACCTATCCATTCTAAATGTTGTTGATGATGACAGCCAAGTACGGAACATTGCAATACTGGATGATCAATGAGAGAAGACAACTTTAAGCACACTAACTCATTAATATTATCAAATTCATCTTTTGTAAGCGCACCCCAGTTGATATAAGATTTATCATGATTATCAACATCTATCGATCTTACATAACTTTTGTTACGATTTATCGAATCATCTGCAGAGGTTATTCCGAGCTTAAATACAATTGGAATATGATCAGATCCAATTATATGATCTAAAACATTTATATTGTTAACTGTTACAAGTTTGTGCTGCCTTCCCACAATGTGATCAATCCATCTACTTGCAGAGTTCCCATATCCTATAAATGTGCAAGTATCTCCATTCAAAACATTCACATCAAAACACTGAAGATCATTATTTTGCATAAAATCAGTTAAGTTTGTCCATACAGAAAGAGGGTCTGCGTTAAAATCTATGAAGACAATTGCATCAAATTTATACTCAACAATTATATCTTCCAATGATGACAGGGTTTCTAAATATTTATTTAACGTTGCCACTTTCCAAAGATCACTATTGATATATACGTTAACTAAAACAATATCCAAATTATTCATATTAAGGCTGGATATCATTAAATTTGTTTCAGTAACTATCTTATTTATCTTAAAGAGTGCGTTTTTTTTCCAAAGTACTGCCATCCCTCCCTCTGGGCCTTCCTGCCATGGCAGCTAAAGCACGTTCAGAATACGTGGCACTCACACTAACACACTCATAATGCTCATCAATATAATCCAAGATCCCAACTTTATCCTGAGTAATGAAAGTTTCCTGAAGAAATACCATGTCATACTTATAGTTTGTTAACTCCCTAACCAAGTCAATATTTTTACGTAGAGAACAACAGTTGTAAGAAGCAACGGTAAAATCGGAAAAATACATTGTTAAAAGAATACAAAAAATATCTATTTTTTTTTTTTTTTTTTTATCTATCTATATATACACAACTAAAATAAGGCAAAAGCAATTGAAGTCTTATTTATTGTTCATTGAATTTGAGGATTCTGATCCCTATCTGAACCTTTTTGCCTATTATAATATTAAATTTATTTACCACAATATATTCAGGCCATAGCTCTGGTTCGAACAATTTGTCCCGGTCAATCAGGTTCACTGTCACTTTAAAGGCCGTAAATTTATCAGATTTAATTTCTAGCCTACTAAAGTTTATTATATCGACATCAAAGTTGCTTCGAATATAATCTGTAATACTCTCATTGGTGGCATCTTTATCCACACAACCAATAAAAACATCCACCAATTTCCTAGCAGCTTTAAACATACAGTCTACCGCGCGTACAAGCCAGACACAAAATAATAACTGGCAACTGTCTAAACACTCGGCTACAACCCCAGCTCCCCTCCACACGCCTTATTCTAGGTAATCGCTGGTTCAAATATCGACCGAGACTTTCTTTTCCATCTTTATTTTTGCAACAGAAATGCTTTCCCGTCCCTAGTTCACTACATATTTATATATATATGTCCATGTAAGATTAATTAATATAACAATAACATTATTAATTAATTATAGATTGTATTTATTAAATATAAATCATAATATTATGTTTATTAATTTTTAATCATTATTTTGTTTATAATAAAACAAGGTTTACAGCTTATAACTCTTTTGAGTACTCTTCGTTGATATACGGGAATTTTACATTTTTCCTATCTTAGAAAATATATAACTGTTTAACCATGCTATCAGTTAGGTATGGTCCATTACTGATACTTATCTTATTGGTGACTCAAATTACATAATACAACCTTTACGTAAATATTAGTTCGATCAAGGTAAGACAAGATTCGTTTCTATCAATTTGTAATTTATCTGGTTCTCTCTTTCTCGCTCTCGCTTTCTCTCTCCATATATAATATATATCTCTATATATATGCAGTAAATAAATGCAGTATATCATAAGCTATTTGTTTTTACGGACGGACTAGCATAAATGAATTATTAGCATATAAACTTGTGCATGAGAGAGATAGAGAGAGAGAGAGAGAGAGAGATTCAGATTCAGATTATTTTATTTCCATTAAATATACAATGGCTGTTCATACAGTTTTAACATCTTAAACAAATTACATAATACATAGACACTTAGACTATCTCCCCGGAATGAGCCGCAGGATCTTTGTAATACTAACCATTCCCTGTGCTCTTAGAGATTCAGATTTAGATTCATATTATTTTCTTCTGTTAATTATGCAACGGCTGTTCATACAATAAATTAATTTTAAACAAATTACATGATGCATTATACATTAACAGTGTCGTACAATTATTACACAAATAGGCAATGGTATAAATCACATAATACATAATTTAATACAGGCGGACATAATCATGATCCGGTTCGTTGTGCACTGGGAGCTAAGGTGTCTTGAGATCGCCTCGTACCTATACGCAACGAACGTATTATAGTCTGCGTGGTTGGTATCTAAGAGAGAGAGAGTGAAAGACAGTGAGCGTTAGTGATATAAAACTGTAGCCTTAGGATTATTATAGAATGTATTTAGAAACTACCATTACGGTGAGAGTAGGAGTGGGAGTGAGTGGGAGTAATTTGGTCGGGGAGGTGAAGGGGGGTGTGACGACTGCGGAAGGGTGGGTTTTGAGTGAAAGTGAAAGTCGGGAGAGAGAGAGAGAGAGAGAGAGAGTTAAGAGTTTACAGATAAATGACTCCTACCAGAAATACGTTAAACAAAATATTATATAGAATAGATTAAAAAATAGAAATAGATTAAAAATATATAGAACGTGATCACTTCTCACTCTATATGATCTTCTAAAATGTGCCTCTTTAGTCTGCCCTTGAATACTGGCAGGCTATTAGTGTCTTTGACTATGTTGGGCAGGGTGTTCCATACCGTAGGCCCCAATACTTGCAGAGAACTTGCCCCATAGTCGGTTCTGGCTCTAGGAACATACAGATCGTTCTGCTGTCGTGTGGTGCTGTTGGAGATATCGTTTATGGTAGAGAATTGCGAGAACCAGTTAGGATATATATTATTTTGTACCTTAAAAACAGTTACTGCTACATCAAAGGTGAGCTTTTGGGATATTGTCATCCATTCTAATTGATCAATAATAGGGGTAACGTGATCATACTTTTTTGCTCCTACAATTACTTTAGATGCAACATTTTGCAATTTCTGGACATTATGGAGAAGTGTGTGATTAGTTTTTCCGTATATCTCCAAGCAGTAGTACAAGACAGAAAGAGCTAACGACTGGACCACAATTTTCCTAGTTTAAATTTCCATGTCAAAATTATCCTTAATTCTATTGATATAAAACAGTATTCCATTGACCTTCTTAGTCGTTTCGTTGATATGTTTTTCGAAAGTCATATTACTATCGATATGAACACCAAGATTTTTTACATGTTTACATGGAATAATGTTAGAATTATCGATGCGAATAACAGTACCATTAGGTATCCTCTTAATTAGCTGCCTAGATCCTATAAATATACATTGTGTCTTATTTGAATTTAGCATTAACCCATTTTTACAGAAATATTGCTTGGCTTTACATATTGTTGTCTCTGCTCTCCTGATTAGATCATGCAGCTCATCTACAGTACCATTGTGTAATAGTTGAGTGTCATCGGCATACTGAATTAATAGGCAATCATTTACATCATCCTTCATGTCATTAACAAAAATATCAAATAGGAGGGGTCTCAGAATTGATCCCTGCAGGACTCCATAAGAATTTTTAGTGGAAGATGAGATGTAGTCATTGATGCGTACTGACTGGGTTCTGTCTTTAAGATAGTTTTCGAACCAGAATATGTCAATTTTGTGATCCGTTAGTTTCTTTAAGAGAGTTTTATGGTTTATGCTGTCGAAAGCCTTTGACAAGTCACATAAAGTCAGCAATGATATTTTTGTATTATCTATATTCCTATATATTTCATCCGTTAATACAGTAAGGGCAGACTCAGTCGATAGTTTTGGTCGAAATCCATGTTGGCTATGTGCAAGGAGATTATTAGATTCAAGGAATTGTGTTAACTGATTGGCCACGACCCTTTCTAGGATTTTAGATATAATTGGAAGGAGGGATATTGGTCTGTAATTACTTACGTTATCACGATCTCCATTTTTGAAGATGGGAACTACAATGGCTTGTTTCCATAATGTGGGGACCTTGCCCGTCACAATGGACGTATTAATCATACAAGTTAGATAGGGTATAATAGCGTTCAGTGAGTCTTTAAAAAATCTTGGTGTTATTCCATCTATTCCTGCTGAACTCGTATTTTTGAGCTGTTTAACACCTTACGAGAGGCCTAGGCGGTTTATTTATATGTACCGCCCAGCGGGGTGTTTTTACCCAAAATAGGGCTGTTTACGTGATCATGTTCATGCCTAAATAAGACCCAGAGCGTAAAACAAGTATCTATCCCTGAAAGGGCATAAACAGAGCTTTCCAATGACACCATAACGATCCTTTTATGATGGCTAGTTTTCTTGCAACAACCGTGCAACGCGAGTGCAAAAAGCATGTAATTCGGCACTTTCCCCATACAATTCCGTATATAGCGAGTGAGAGAGGGAGGGAGGAGGTGGGATTCGTGTCAGTAGGTTCGCCGCAGTGGTCTGGAGCAGTCATACGCTCGCTACTCTCCTGCCACCACTTGTCTCTCTCTCTCAGCAACATTACGTGCTGAAATTGCCACACGACCTATGTTGAGCGCCGCCAGATAGTCCAGATTTATTATACTCGACTTATGTTGCGCCCCGACAGTTATGGGTTAATGGTCAATGTGACGTCATTAGTGTCCACAGGTTGGGGTCTAAATAAGTTATTGGGATAGATGTTCTGTGTTGCACGTAAGTTGGTGTTGTTTGCATCGTCTACGTTGCCTCGGGAATTTTCGTAAGCTTGTTTTCCTACACTAGCAAAACATGTATTAAACTCTTCTGCTTTCTCTCGCTCGTTTTCGAAGTCACTTTTATTGATACATTTCTTTTTATTTGGGACAATATCATTAATTATTTTCCATTTGCCTGAAATGTTTCCACTGTTATCGATGAACGTTTGGCGGTAGTATTCAGTTTTAGTTTTATATCCTAATGTTTTTAATTGCTTATTTTTAGCTTTGTATTGCATCTGTAAAGCCTCATTGGATCTGTCTTTCTTTAGGGCTGTTAATAAGTCATGTCTTTCTTTCATATGAGAGCGAATATCATCATTAATCCAAGGGGCGAATGGTTTAGTTACTTGCTTACTGACTACAGGGGCACATGCGTCTAAGCAAGAATTAAAAACAGTTGTGAAAATGTCGACTTGTTTATCGACATCATCCGTAGGCATTATTTGATTAAAACATAATCTTTATTAAGCAGAAGGTTGCAAAACGTGTTAGCGTCATAGTTACTCATGTGGCGAAAAGTTTTACATACAATCACTCGTTTAGGTTTTTTCATATCGAGTTTGTGACGCCTCCCGGCGTTAGCAGAATGGTTGCGTGGGGCATTGCAGCTTGCTAGCGCTCGCCAGGATGAGGGGATAGGCTACAGTTGTCCTAGAATGATCTGCTTTATTTCATTAGTGTCGTGTTGCCACAGACAGTCTAGAAGTGGTCTTTGTTTTGGTCTGTGGCCGCGCCTTATATTTTATATTCGCTATAATATAAATCTTGCTTGTGTGGGAGGAGAGCGAGAGAGTGTGAAGGAGTACACCCAGCAGCGTGGTGAGCTATGACGCGGCTCGCTTGGGCGCTGACGCCGTTGGCGGCCGGGTGGTCAACTAGTCCCTTCCCGTCGCTGCCTCGTGTTTTTTACCAGCTCAGAGCTTGCCTGACACGCGTATCACCTACATCCTTTGCAATTCTGTCCCCCCATACTCGCTACTTTGCATACTATTTCTCTCTCTCGACTTCTCCTTTCTCATTCTCTAATCTTTATGAAACTCAACATCCCTTCTGGTTTCAGCATAGACGTTCACCGTCGACCAGTCGTATTGTACGAGAAGCTCTCAGATATTTCCATGTATTAGGTTAAGGAGGTATTATGCTTTATTGAGGTTTAGAGAGACGGACTTTTTCGTATGTGTCCTCTCTCGGGAAGATTGTAGACCGGTATATGTCTCCCTTGCAAGGTGTTGAGTGATTCTTCTTGGTTATCTAAAGCTAGACTAGCGGTAAGGTTACTGTGTCGTTGTCTCCGATGTGTGCAGTGTTAGCTAAGCTCTGCACGACATCGACAGGTACTGTGGGAGCCTAAGTTGTCTTCGGGTTGGTTTACTTTGCGAGCACAGCGCTGTGGTGTGAGAGGGCCATAGCCTATCCCTCACAACATAGTGCTGCCTCTTTGTGTTGACTTCTGAGGGATCGCCAGGATAGAGCTAGGTACTAGAGACCTAGATTTATCAAGAGAGCATCCCCGTCATATAACGTAATCTTCATTATACCACCCTTGGACAACGTTAGGCTACGAGCCGCATGCTCGCCCATTGTTGCCCTGCCTTGATACCCCAGCTAGACTTTATTAACTGAGCAGACACTGGTTAGAGATAAACCCCATTATTATATGTATGCAGCATTATTATTCACTGCACTTTTGAGCCGAGGTTGTTGTTGAGTTGCACAACCCGAGTAGGCTGTTTCGTTGTGTCACAAAGCATTTCTTTAGTTGTCGAGCATTACTACCTTTGCGCAGTCTTTATTATTCGCCTGCCTATTATTACTATATGTCCTAGCATTTATTGTGACCCGTATTCTGCATTATAATTGTTCAAGATTCTTTACGAACATCTTCCCAGCATCAGACTTATTTCAGAAGTTTCCAGTTGATGTTGCAGGACTAGCATTGCACTTTCTTTAATACAGGAGTGCCAGTTATTTGAGTATCTACCGTAACGTTAATTAATCACGTTAACTATCTTTTCTTTGTGTAACATAATCGAGTAATCTTTTATTGTTTGAGAATAGGCTGTTTCATTGAGCATCAGCCTAGTGTGTGTGCACCAGTTACCGAGTCATAGGATACCTCGTTGTCCAGGCACGACTCAGGGCGGTAATGGTGTTTTGTTTTCCAGTGTTTAAGGCAGGGGTTGGATCTAGTGTTACCGTTGTTGCTTTTTGCCATTATCTAGTCCAATGTTGAAGAGCCCTGTGTCTTTGAGAACCTGGATCGTAACAAATGGCGACCTAGCTCAGGATCTTGTGAACTAAGAGATAATTGCAGGATTGTTGTGGTCATTTGTTTTATTGAGGAATATAGTGGGTACGTTAGATTTTTTTTGGCAAAATAGTATAGCACTTGAGAGTCTTCAGACATTTTTGGCAAGTGAATAGTGCTACATAGGAGCTTGGGTAATTTTTTTTTTTTTTTATAAACGTAAGAATTTTTGGTGGACACCATGGGAGACGAATCAGATCATACTGAGGGTTCAGGGAATGATGCAGGCTCTGATGGGCAGATGCCAGGGGGGTTAGTAACTAGTGAGGAGGCCGCAAAGAAGTTTTTGGAGGTGCCTATAACAGCTGATCGACTAGAGGGAATTAGCAAGTATGGTCTACAGTGTTTGGCTCCCCTCATGGGGCTTAAGGTGGCTCATGGCATCAAGAAGAACGATTTGAGGGCTTGCGTACTGGGGGCGGCTAGTTAGGTCCAGGGTGGAGAGGGTGCTCGGGGACTTCTGCTCGAGCCCCCCCTCCACTCTACTCCCATCGGGACCTCTAGGATGCCGGAGTTTAGTACGTTCCCGCAGGCCGATAGCCGCTGGCAGCGTGGTTTAGGATCGCTGGGTGGGCCTCCAATAGTTGCACCTCCTCAAAGTTTCACTACAGAAATGCTCTTCCAGCTTGAGATGGCTAAGATGCAGGCTGAGCGTGAAGAACGTCTCGAACTCGCTAAGATAGAGGCTAAGCGACAGGCTGATCTCGAACTCACTAAGGCTAAACAACAGACTGATCTCGAACTCGCGAGAATAAAAGCCCAGTCGGAGGCTGAGTCTACCAGGTACCGTGCAGATATCGATCTTGAGAAGACTCGGGTGGAAACGACAGGGCAACGTCTCGGTGGAGGGAATTGTGGGCATGATCAGTCTTTGTCGCACCTGTTGAAGCTAGTCACTGTATTTGATGAGTCGGGTGTCACCGAATTTTTCATGAGATTCGAGAAGAAGTGCCAGGAACACCAGTGGCCTGGGGAGAAGTGGGCAGCCCTTGTTTCCTCTAGACTTGTGGGCAAGGGACTCAAGGCTTATGATGCATTACCTATAGAGTCGTGTATTATCTATGAGGAACTCAAGGAGGCTGTCCTGAGAGCATACGAACTACAACCAGAGACGTACAGGTTGAAGTTCCGGGGTGTTACCAAGGGTCGGGAGAGCACCTTTTTGAAACATGCCCGGGAGCTGTCCGATGCTTTTGGGAATTGGCTGAGGTCGGAGAAAGCTACTACGTTTGACAACATTAAACAGTTGGTGCTTTTAGAGCAGTTTTTCAAATGCACGGGCGGCGACCTGACGTTAAACCTGAAAGAAAAGCAACCAAAAACTCTACAGGAGGCAGCTGAGATGGCTGACCTCCGGCTATCACTAATTCGTGGGTGCGGGTCTGCCTAGCGTAGTGAGGCAGGTAACAAGGGGCGTGACGCCCCACCCCCCCGAATTAGTGGTATACCTTATGCAAACAAGTACAAGAGCCATGATACCAAGACTGACCACAAGACTAGCACCGTCCCGTTTAAGAAGGGGCCGGGCCCTTCCCAGTACCAAGGGAAGCCCAAAGGGGAGTTGGAGTGTTATCATTGTCATAAAAAGGGGCACTTTGCAAGAGTCTGTCCTAGCAAACCACCTACAGCAGCTGTGTCTTTGGCCTGCAACATTGGTGTGTCTCCGAAGTCGTCTGAGTTTGCCCGGGGCAGTTCGTCAGAGGCTGAGGCACAGCCAATGCAGAAGCACCTGGGAGGCTCGAACCCTGCTCGGGATGTTTTTTGCGACCATAGAGGGCGGGGTTGCGTGATGTGGGCGGGGCGCAAGCATGGAGTAGAGGTCTTGCGTGATACAGGTGCTTCCCAGACTCTGATGAAAAACTTGACTGGCTACCCTATAAACGCGGCTCGGGTGGTAGTGGTGCAGGGTATTAATGCAACTCGGTCATACCCGCTGGTGCGGTTGGAGTTGGAGGTGGATGGTGTGGCACGTGAATTGGATGTCGGGATTGTGGAGAAACTGCCAGTGGAGGGCGTCGACCTTCATCTCGGCAACGACTTTGCAATGCCCGCTCCTGAGGTTCTACCCTTAGTCGTTGCCGAGAGGCCGGCCGATGTGAGTAGGGAAGAGCAAGAGTGGGTCGAGCGGTGCCAGACACAACCCATGGCGTGTGTTGTCACCCGAGCTCGGGCAGCTATAGTGTCACAGCCTAGTCCTCCTTCTTCAGACCAGCGGAGGAACGATCAACAGGAGGAGGCAAAAGCTGGAGTTGGTTTTAAGAGTTTTGACTCGGCGGCTCTCTTGGGTGATTCAGTATTAGCACCACTACTTAATTCTGGAGTAGCCCCCGGGCCTGTCATCGAGAGTGACGAGGCTGGGCATGACGAGACTCCACGACAGCAACGTTATGTACATCGAGAGAGACAGAGGGAGCAGCCCAGTATCGGGGAAGGTCATGCATTGCTCCGGGAGCAGTTAGAGCGCTTGGCACCCTCAGATATACGTCGGTTGCAACTAGAGGACCCTGAGCTCCAAACGTGTGCGAATGGAGCTGTAGAGCTCGACGAGGATGGCGATGCACAGCCAGGAGATTTTTTTTATTTAGAAGGCATCCTCTATAGGCGTTTTCAAGACCCTAAACGTAGTTGGCAAGAGGGGTCCGGAGTAGTGGACCAGTTGGTGGTGCCACGGGAGTGCAGGGATAGCCTACTGAGGTTGGCGCATGACGTACCACTGGCAGGACATCTAGGGGTGAGAAAAACGGTGGCGGCTTTAGAAAAATTGTTTTGGTGGCCGGGGTTGAAGGGGCAGGTAGTAACCTGGATAGCAATGTGTCATATGTGCCAGAGGGTTGGAAAACCTAACCAAACAATTCCGAGAGCCCCGTTGCACCCCATTCCTGTCAGTGGACCGCCCCTTCAGTAAGGTCATCATTGATATGGTCGGACCCCTACCCCTACTAGTGCCGGTAATAAATTTCTATTAACTATCATGGATGTGGCCACTCGTTATCCTGATGCATATCCAATGAGAAATGGCACGGCGAAAACTGTTGTCCGGAACCTGCTCTTGTATTGCTCGCGGTATGGTTACCCGCAAGAGGTTCAATCGGACCAAGGTTCTAATTTTACATCTAATCTGTTCAAACAAACTATGATTCAGCATGGCATCAGCACTGTCGTCTCTTCTGCATATCACCCGGAGAGTCAAGGGGTGTTGGGAGAGGTGGCACGCCATGCTGAAAAGCATGCTTCGATGTTACTGCGCAGAGAACGAAAGGATTGGGACCTTGGTCTGCCGTATGTTTTGTTCGCTGCAAGAGAAGTACCTGGAGAGAGTCTCGGTTTCAGTCCGAATGAGCTTGTTTTCGGGCATCAGGTGAGGGGCCCTCTCCACATGGTGAAGGAGATTTGGGAGGCTACCACTAACGTCCTCGAGAGCAGGGAGAGAATGCTTAGAAGTCTGGAGCTGGCCGGGCGTAATTTGGTGAGTTCGCAGGCCCGTATGAAGGACAGGTACGATACTAAGGCGAAACTCCGGAAGTTTCAGGTAGGTCAAGAGGTGTTGGTCCTGTTGCCTTTGTCAGGTCATCCTCTGGCTGCCAAGTACGCTGGGCCTTATCGGGTGGTGTCAAAGATCTCCGATCTAGATTACCTAGTTGCCACTCCAGACCGGAAGAAGCGTAACCAACTATGCCACATTAATTTGTTGAAGGAGTATGTGAGGCGCCCACCTGAGTCACTAGCTGTCCCTGTGTTGACCTGCCGCGGTCATGGTGGAGAAGGAGAGGGGGGCAGCAATGATCAGGTGGATGATACCTGGGATTGTCATGTCTCGGCTGATCAGTGGTGGGGAATTCGAGCCAATGTGCGCACGATGCTCTAGCGCACCTGCCGGAGGAACAGCAGGTGGCAGTGCAGCGCCTGTTTGATTCATACCCCACTGTATTTGCCGAGCACCCAGGCCTCACTACTCAAGCGGTGCATGATGTCGACGTAGGAGAGCAACCCCCCTTCAAATCGATACCTTATCGGGTGCCACCCATTAAACTCCCAGCGCTCAGGGATGAGCTGGTGTATATGCTGGCGAGAGGCTTGATCGAGAAGGGGGCAGTACGGTGGACTTCTCCTGTCACTCTGCAGCCCAAACCTGATGGAAAAGTTCGGTTCTGCATTGACTTTAGGCGGTTGAACGGGTTGACCACCACCAATGCATATCCTCTTTCCCGGGTGGATGACAGTGTGGATAAGATTGGGAAAGCAAGGTACTTGACCAAGGTAGACCTCGTCAAAGGCTACTGGCAAGTACCACTGTCTGAGGCAGGTTAAAGGGGTGTGCGGGTTTGTGGTGGATGGCAGTACTTACCGTTGCAAACGTGATGCCATATGGTCTGAAAAATGCACCGGCCACTTTCCAGAGCTTAATGAACGACATCGTAGCAGACATCCCAAACTGTACTGTCTACCTTGATGACGTGATCATTTATGACAACGATTTCCAAAGTCACTGTGAGCACATAGAAGCCTTATTTAGTCAACTTAGTAAAGCAGGCTTGGTGGTTAATCTGGGCAAGTTGTGACTTTGTGCAAGCCATGGTGCAGTATCTGGGGTTTGTGGTTGGGTTAGGGCAGGTGAGCCCGCCCCAGCAGAAGATACAGGCAATCGACTTGTTCCCCAGGCCGACCACCAAGGCGGCAGATCATGAGATTTTTGGGCATGATTGGGTATTACCGCCGCTTTATAAGAGGCTATTCTACTGTGTTAGCTCCTTTGACAGATCTACTAGCTAAAGATAAAAAGTTCCGCTGGGCACCTGAGTGTGAGCAGGCGTTTCGAGTAGTTAAACACCTTTTATGCACTCACCCTATCCTCAGGGCCCCGGACTTTGAACGACCATTTCAGTTGGCGACTGATGCCAGCGGAGTAGGGGCTGGTGCCGTACTTTTGCAGACAGACGAGGAAGGTGTTGAGCATCCAGTCAGTTTCTTTTCAAAGAAATTTAATTCAGCACAGAAAAACTATTCAGTTGTTGAAAAGGAACTGCTGGCAATCGTGTTAGCGCTCAGACACTTTGAGGTCTGTGTTCCTGCATATGGGCCAGTCGTGGTAGTGTATACCGACCACCACCCGCTTAAATTCCTCAATCAATTCCACAACCGGAATATGAGGCTGACCAGATGGTCGCTCATGCTGCAAGAGTACAACTTAGACATTCGTCATGTTGCCGGTTGTGAGAATGTGATTGCGGACTGTCTGTCGCGGGTGGAGGATCCGGGGTAGGCTACCACAGTATGTTGATATAGCCTCCTGTCTTGGCTCGCGGTGTATTTTTGCGCTGGTGCTTGTTGGCTCGCGCGTGTAGCATCAGCGTAGGGTCGCAGGGCAGGAGTTGTTGGCTTTGATTAGAAGAAAATTAGGCTACATCTATAGGAGCCACCAAAAACAACATTAAAATAAAATATGAAAAATTAAATAAAAACTTTCTTTTTAATAATTAATTTTAAGATAATATTGTAGCTGAGTACTGAGTGCAGATGATTTTCCCTCAGTAGGCTGTGCTTCTTAAAGCTCGCTCTGGGAGCACAATGTTATGAATTAATGTATTATATTTGGGAAAGGTGATAAGATTTGTTTTATATAAAAATGTTGTTGTATTTTTTTTTGAGGAGACTGAGCTTGCATTCCATGAGTGGCAGAGTGGTTAGGAGTGGCAGATTTTAGCGACATTCTGCCTGTTCAGATATGGGCTCATGGTTGAGTGTCCCATATCTTGGGGGGGGGTGTGACGCCTCCCGGCGTTAGCAGAATGGTTGCGTGGGGCATTGCAGCTCGCTAGCGCTCGCCAGGATGGGGGGATAGGCTACAGTTGTCCTAGAATGATCTGCTGTATTTCATTAGTGTCGTGTTGCCACAGACAGTCTAGAAGTGGTCTTTGTTTTGGTCTGTGGCCGCGCCTTATATTTTATATTCGCTATAATATAAATGTTGCTTGTGTGGGAGGCGAGCGAGAGAGTGTGAAGGAGTACACCCAGCAGCGTGGTGAGCTATGACGCGGCTCGCTTGGGCGCTGACGGCGTTGGTGGCCGGGTGGTCAACTAGTCCCTTCCCGTCGCTGCCTCGTGTTTTTTACCAGCTCAGAGCTTGCCTGACACGCGTATCACCTACATCCTTTGCAATTCTGTCCCCCCATACTCGCTACTTTGCATACTATTTCTCTCTCTCGACTTCTCCTTTCTCAATCTCTAATCTTTATTAAACTCAACATCCCTTCTGGTTTCAGCATAGACGTTCACCGTTGACCAGTCGTATTGTACGCGAAGCTCTCAGATATTTCCATGTATTAGGTTAAGGAGGTATTATGCTTTATTGAGGTTTAGAGAGACGGACTTTTTCGTATGTGTCCTCTCTCGGGAAGATTGTAGACCGGTATATGTCTCCCTTGCAAGGTGTTGAGTGATTCTTCTTGGTTATCTAAAGCTAGACTAGGGGTAAGGTTACTGTGTCGTTGTCTCCGATGTGTGCAGTGTTAGCTAAGCTCTGCACGACATCGACAGGTACTGTGGGAGCCTAAGATGTCTTTGGGTTGGGTTGGTTTGCGAGCACAGCGCTGTGGTGTGAGAGGGCCATAGCCTATCCCTCACAACATAGTGCTGCCTCTTTGTGTTGACTTCTGAGGGATCGCCAGGATAGAGCTAGGTACTAGAGACCTAGATTTATCAAGAGAGCATCCCCGTCATATAACGTAATCTTCATTATACCACCCTTGGACAATGTTAGGCTACGAGCCGCATGCTCGCCCATTGTTGCCCTGCCTTGATACCCCAGCTAGACTATATTAACTGAGCAGACACTGGTTAGAGATAAGCCCCATTATTATATGTATGCAGCATTATTATTCACTGCACTTTTGAGCCGAGGTTGTTGTTGAGTTGCACAACCCGAGTAGGCTGTTGCGTTGTGTTACAAAGCATTTCTTTAGTTGTCGAGCATTACTACCTTTGCGCAGTCTTTATTATTCGCCTGCCTATTATTACTATATGTCCTAGCATTTATTGTGACCCATATTCTGCATTATAATTGTTCAAGATTCTTTACGAACATCTTCCCAGCATCAGACTTATTTCAGAAGTTTCCAGTTGATGTTGCAGGACTAGCATTGCACTTTCTTTAATACAGGAGTGCCAGTTATTTGAGTATCTACTGTAACGTTAATTAATCACGTTAACTATCTTTTCTTTGTGTAACATAATCGAGTAATCTTTTACTGTTTGAGAATAGGCTGTTTCATTGAGCGTCAGCCTAGTGTGTGTGCACCAGTTACCGAGTCATAGGATACCTCGTTGTCCAGGCACGACACAGGGCGGTAATGGTGTTTTGTTTTCCAGTGTTTAAGGCAGGGGTTGGATCTAGTGTTACCGTTGTTGCTTTTTGCCATTATCTAGTCCAATGTTGAAGAGCCCTGTGTCTTTGAGAACCTGGATCGAACAAGTTTAATAGAGATTAGTTCATGATCACCCACCATCTTCGGAACAACATCTGATTGAATTATGCTTTCTGGTTTATTTACTAATATAACGTCGAGTAGAGTGGCAGAGTTTGGTGTTACTCTAGTTGGTTTATCTATTATTTGGTTTAGTTTATTTGTGTTTATTATTTTGCTCAGTTTATTTCCAGCAGATAGTAGGTCATCATTTAAATCCCCAAGAACATACAGTGGTTTATTACGTAAATTCATTAGCTTTAATACTTCGTTGAGGTAGTTAAAGGTCTCGATAGAACCTTTAGGGTGGCGATACATACATCCTACTATAATTGACGGTAATTTTCGACACTGTACACTTAGCCACACCTCTTCTATGTCGTTGGGTTTATTAATCTCGTTGGTCAGTACTTTGCATTGTAAATTACTTCGGACATATATACAAACACCCCCACCACGACCCTTGTCACATCGAAATATGTTATAGTCCGCTATGTGAATATATTTGTCAGGGGGTGTGGGGAAGCAGCCCAAGTTTCGCTTATGCAGAGTATGTCAATATTCCTTTTCGTGATTAACATATTAATATCATCAAAGTTTGCTTGGAGTGACTTGATATGTTCAATAGTAATGCAGTCTTTTTTCCTTTTGTCTTAACTCAGCGGCCTTGTCTTTTTCGCCACGCCTCTAGTTGTTACAATAATAATCACAGAGACGGTTTTTATGTCCAAGAGACTGACAGGTATCGCATCTCACTTTGTAGTCGAACCTACAGTTTCGTTGCATGTGGTTAAATTCTCCACAGTTAAAACATCCTATTTTCTTATGTGAATGTCTTAACAGAGTTATTGTATCCTGTGTTATGGTGGGGTGTTTTGGGGTTGGATATGAGTGGAGTGGTGTGGGAGGTAAGATGGGAGTGTTGTTTGAGGATGGGGCAGAGTGATGTGGGGTGGAGGGGGGTGTGGGGGGTGGGGTGTGTTGGTTGGAGGGAGAGTTGTGTGGAGTGAAGAGTGTGGGTTGAGGGTAGAGTGGTGTGATGTGTGTGTGGTGGGGGATAGGGGGAAGTGTGGTGTGGGTATATGTGGGGTGGGGGTGAGCGGGGTAGAATGCTGTGGTGTGTGTGGGGTGGGGGCTGAGGTGTGTTGGGTGGGAGGTAGTTGGAGGGAGTGGTGTGGGGTGTGGGGAGAGAGAGAGAAGGGAGGGTGACTTCTCGTTTCATATATTCGAAACAAAACAGTGAGGACATTTTGGTAGACGTAGGGTGGCAGGGAGGGTAGGGGGGGGTGGAGGATGATGTGAAAGATTTCCAGCAACCATTTTCTACTGTCTATTTTTTGTACGCGCTATAATTGCGGTAGACTACCATCCAAACCCTTTTTTAGTCCAGTTACACCGCTGAAGTTTCGTTTGGCTTTAAAGTCTAACATTTTCTGATTGCGAGATTTGACTTCCGAGTCATCTTCCGAGTTAGAGTTATCATGTCTACGCTGTACAGAATCTCCCCTAGAGTCGCAGGTCGAGCACCAGCCTCAGCCACAGTACGGTGTAGCTGTCTCTTGCTAACAGCACCGGTACGAGGGTCGACCACGCCGCGAGAGGCAGCATTATTTCCTGGTTCATCTCCACCTCTAACAACCACTTGATCGAAGGTATCAGGGTCCCTGTCGATGGTGATAGTCGGGCCCCCCCTCCCGGCAGTGAACGAACCCTGTCGGACTGCTGCCTGCCTGAGTTGCCTCTCTGAGGGGCCGAGCTGCTAGTCACTCCACCACCACCGCCGGAGGCCTCCCGCCTCAATTCATTTGTCAAAACATTGTCAATGATCACGCACAATATTAGGGTCCCGCTGATGGTGATGGTGGGGCCTCCCCCCCCCCCCCCCCCCCGAGCCGAACTACCCTTGCCGCCTGCTGCCCGCCTGGGTCACCTCTCTGGGGAGCTGGGCTGCTGGGCTGCTGGTCACTCCACCAGCCACCCGCCGGAGGCTTCCCTCTCCTTGCTTCATCCACCAAAGTATTGTCGCGATCACACACAATATTATTATCAAACTCTTCTGAAAGTCATCGATTGTCTAAAATCTTGAAGTGTGTCAATATTGCTTATTTTCTTGAGTAGTGGCGTCTCTTGCTGCCTCTTCTATGCCCGATATAGCACACGAACATTTTTGTTTCACTTCATTTAGGTCAAGCTTCATTTGACGAACTGTATCTGCTGTGTTGAACACCTGTTTTTATGTCCACAATCTTAGGGATCATTTCGTTTAGCTTCGCGATTTCTTCAGAAAGATTAATTATTATTGGAGCAAACTTTTTCCAAAAATATAGGAGGCATCTTTTTATGGCTGTTAGTTACGAATACGTACTTATCTTTAGATTCATGTATTTTGTCATGAAACTTCAGCAAGTCACACAAGTCTTTCTTTTCATATCAGGAC